>CAEFZX010006148.1:0-10899 GCA_903066825.1 Alfaro cultratus | reverse complement strand
ATAGGGCTTTTTTCTCCCTGATCTTGTTTAGTGTCCCAATGCTTCTTCATTTTCTTATTTCTATATGTTTGACATCATTATAAAGCTTAGAATCTGCACTTTCAGAATCTGCAAACAACTGGAAAACCCCAAGGGGTAGATACTTGTTCCTGGTTTAGTCGTGGCCAGTCACATTCACAACCCGATGAAAGCAGCAATGTGATGTTTGGAAATCTCTTGTAGAATTTTAATTACTTCATACACCACACATGTAAGGGCAACAATCACACAACACAGCTTCTTTTAATTAACAGAAACACTCTCACGCTCTGACAATTTACATTCGTGCTATTTGTATTTCTAGGGACTAATGAGGACTCTGCATTATTATGCCAGGGCGATATTTGTATTTCTAACTGCGGTTGATAGACTTGCAACACCTTTGTTAAGGTTGTTCACATAGAAAAAAGGACCTTAATTTGTGGCATTAAGACTGCAAGGCACGTCATGGTTGTTGTTTTTTTTTCCTTGAGAAGGAAAAGAGCAACAACTAAAACCATCTCAGAGACATTTTTAGTTAAAGTAAGACATGTCTGAGGGAATAAATATGTATTATAATTAACCTTAGTGATCTGCCAAAAAACAAACACAATGATTTTATTTGTGCCTATTTTGAGCTGTCATTTTTTAAAAAAAGATTTTTTAAAACAATTATGCATAAATCAAATGTGGTGTTATAATTACACAAAGGTCATTGTTTAAGTAGGAGGCAGAGTAATTTATGACAGATAAGAAATCCGCTCAGCCAGCTGAGCTTATTAAAAAACTAATAATCAACCATTCAGAAATAAAACTAAACCACTGATGATGATCCCATTTAATACAATTTAGAAGCTCAAACAGTAAAATGTTATCTGCTTTAACTTAAGAGCTCTACTTACTAAAGATTATAGTATGATATCGTAATAGTCTATACACCTAGGCAAATACAGTGTACAGAATAAACCTTTGTCTGTAGAACGTAATTGTAAACGTGTCTGTGGAAAATCTGCCTACTTGCTGATTTTTTGTAATTAAACCATATTTTAAATGTTCAAAAGAAAACGCAGCTTGGGAAGCTGAAAAGGCCTGGCTTGAAATTTACTCCTGTCAATGAAACTTTAAAATTATTTTTAAACTTTGTAAATGTAAACATTAGCTTCATTAAAGTCCAGACAAACAGTCATGGAAAAGTGTGAGAAAATCCTATCTCAGCCTCTGTTTTTCTAGCATATTTGAACATATGAATATTTAATATTTATTTTAACAAGTTTTATGTATTTTATATGAAGAAGAAAAACAAAAGACATCAAACAATGCAATTCCCCCACTCAAATGCCCCACATCCCACAATGGCCTATCACTACCCTGGATTTTGAAGGAGGCCTGCTCTGTTTAAACCTCAGACATTTAGCTTCTGACTGTTGAAGAGAAAGTGAACACCAGAGCAAGATCAAAAGAGCTTTCTGAGGCTGCAGCAGCTTATGAGTCTCGCAAGAGTTTAAAATATCATGCAGGACCTACAGCAGCCTCTTGCTACTATTGATATGCAAGTGCTTACTTGAACATGCATGTGTGACTATATATCATCTGGTGTCCAAATTTCTCATTAGGACACCAGAGTAGAGCACATGTTTGGGAAGATCCAAAGAACCTTAAATAAAATGTGAAGCAAAAAGCTGGCCATCACAGAATCCACCATAAATCCTGCTACTGTGGAAAATTTGAGACCATTTGTAAAAACAAACAAAAAGAAATATCAAGCAAATCCACCAGGACTAACTAAAAAGGAAAAAATAGAAGGCACTGGAAAAAGCCAAAGCCTAGATCTTGATCTCATCAAGATACTGTGAGGTGACTTGCTGTATGTGGAAGAAACCCCTCATCATCTCTCTGCTGAAAATGAAGAGTCGGAAAAATGTTCCTCAGGCAGAATTCAGGGATTGTTAGGTAGCAACAAGAAACATCTCACTGAGGCTTCTTCCACCAAAGAGGGGTGAGGCTGGCTAGTAGGTCATAACTTTTAGTGTGAATAGAAAGACATTTTGTATTCATTTTGCAAAACAATGTTTATTTTTGTGGGTTTTTTCCAGTGATTAAAACATTAGACCAGACATGAACATGTGAATATTCCTGAATAAAGTGCTCAATGTTAAAAGGCTTATTGTAACTTTTTTCACATCTGTATGCACATATAATTTAATCCCCATCACCCTCATGTGACACCTTTTGACATGAATATGCATCTCCAACACAATGCATCACAGTAAGGATGTATTTTACACAGTTTTACTCATGCTCTAAATGTTTGAGGAACAGATTACACTAAGTTACCAAAAGTTCAATAAGTTTTAGTCACATTATAAAACATGGCTTCCATTACCCATTCTGACCATCATGTTAAGCATACTGGTCCAGTGGTTTTTTCCAGCACCTTTCCTACATATTTCACTCATGAATCCCCGTCTGTGTGAGTAGAATATCATAAAAAACACACTAATATGCAACAACATCCCCAAAACGGCTTCATGGTTTCAAACACTGCGTGCCTTTTGGAGCAAATTGCTCACCTGTGTTGCTGCATGGAGCTCAGAAAGTCTGACCTGTGCAGCCTCTTTGGCCAAAACACAAAGTTAAATTAGGCGCATCAAATCCATTTTTATGACTGGTCAACTGGCTGTGTGTCTGGATTTGGCTCACTGATTCCCAATTATAGCTCAACCGTGTGCATCCAAGTGTATTCATCAAAAAAGGTAACTGACATTAAGTCTGTCAAATTGCAGTGCTTCATCACTGGTGTGCCTTTCTGTTATTTGTAGTCATTACTGGTTTAAAGATGCCTAAAAACGGCAACTCGCATCAGTCTCATGTTTAAGTCCTAATGTATCTGAAAATGAACTGGGTCAAAGTATTACAAAATAACAGAAAATAAAATTATTCAGTTAGAAGTAATGGTACTGTCACTCTGCTTTGGTGCTTATGTAAAACTTGTTAGGAACATAACCATTGTAAAAAAAATAATAATAAACAGAATTATACAACAAGTATATTCCTAGAAACAAGCACTTGTTGTGTGTGGACTTATTGAGTGGCAACAATATTTTATTTTATTGATATTTTTGAGGGAGAAAGCTTAATTTGTCCCACATTTTTTCACTTACCTAATTTATTTAGTTGATGAAAAAAAACTTATTCCAAGCCAAGGTATGTTTAGCTACCTTTACTGTCAAAAGGCAAGACAATTACCAATTAAAAATATTGTACATAATCTTCTCAAATTCTTTCAGAAAGACCACTCCATAGTTTTGCTAAAGATGTGTACGTACCAAATTGGAAAGCACTTTTGGAGCTTCTATCTCTAGCTGTCACAGTTCCAGTTTTTTAAAATGTCTTTTTATTGTTGGTTGGTAAATAGATACAGTATGGTAGTTATTTTATTGTAGTCATTCCAAGACTTGAAAAGCAACGTACTGTACATGTGCCTTTCTGAAGTGAAATGTTCTCTTGTCTTGTCTGTATTGTAGAGTAACTAGAAGAAAGACGTTTCTGTGCCACACCATATCTATGGCTCAGTGAAACAAGAAGCCGAATGTTACTTAATAAAGTTTGAAAGTCTCTTGTCAACATAAAAGCTATCAGTTATTTAAAAAAAAAAATACATCTGTTTCATAGAAATATTCCCCAACTCAATAAATAAACATACTCAAAATAGAGGTTGAATATTTCTACATTTTCTTAAGTGAAAGTAGGCTAGTGCACTGAAACTTTTGAATCTATTATTCATCTTCATCAAGACAACCAATATGTGAAGAGAGCTGTAGTTAGCTTTTCATCTACATGTCAAGCTGCTGGCATGTAGATTTTGAAAGAACTCCATCAGGGATTCGTCTTCAAATTATTTTTGCTACAATATAAGAGAGAGCAACGGAAGAACTCAAAATATAATGAGAGGCATATTTAAAATGTTATGAAAATGTAAAATAGCATTGAATATAATAAAACATGTCAAACCAATAACTTGGAACGGAAAGAACAGCATGGGATTTAAAATGACACTGGCTGAAATACTTGGTCTCAGCAGATTGTAGGTGATTATACAATCTGTGCAGAGCTCATAATCATAATCTGTTCCATAGTATTTAAAGTAAATCACATAAACCATTTCCAAATCAGATAAGCCATCCCTGAGTATTCAAGATTACAAAACAATCTTTCCTGCTGAAACTAAAAATTCACAGAACCAAAGGACACACGAGGAAACACATTTAGGATGCAAACAGCAAAAAAGGCAAAAGACATTGCACACACAGTGAATGTCAGCCAGGCAGAACAGAGGCTCTCTGATGGTTATGATATAGATTTATGCGTTCTGACACCCCACAGATGGTGAGAATTAGTGAAGGAGGGGGTGCCAGTATGAGGTCAAGAGAGATGACCTGGCCTTCAGCCCGCCACTTGGGAACCCAAAGCAACAGACATCTGAAGCTGCCGCTGCAGCTCGACAGCCTAAATGCAGTCAGAGCAGCTGTTATTGAGGCGAGAGGAAAGAAAAGTGCTCCCGTAAACTGCTCTAATCTCATCATGCGGAGAGATAAACAGCACTGAGAGGTGCCATGGCAGCACACACGCACATAAAGGCAGACTGGCAGGTAGAAAAAGCCACATTGATTTTGACAAGAGCAAAAAAAAAGAATTTTGTAAATATGAAGGCACACAAAGCAGACCAAATGGCTTTCTAAATGTGTAATGATTGATTTTTTTTCATTCATTGCCTTAGAAATGAATCTGCATTTGAGACTATTTTTCTCTGTGCTGGTACTTACCGGGAATAAAAGAGGGTAAAAAAAAATTCATTTGATGAGAATTAAAGGTAAAAAGTGAAAGGTTTAAATCTTTTAAACAAGAGGGATCTCAATTTCTGAAAAACTAACAAAGAAGCAAAGGGAATTAACAGATTTCCCATGGGCATAGTTACCATATGTTTGACATAATGAACCGTGTAAACATAGATTTGAAGAAAATGAGAGTAAAATCATGTAGTTCTCTATAAAATCCACAAAGGATGAAAGAATCTCACCTGGTTGATGTGCTTTAATTTGTCGATGATCTGGTTTATTACAGGGTCTTCTCCTTTTACCTTGACTTCGGGGTTGGTACTCTGAGCTCTGACTCCATTCCCAACAACACGCCGTGTGTAGCTGTGTAGAGCACAAACAGGTGAACACATAAATACATTTTTTCATGTAAACACCTGATATATTAAAAAAAATCTATCTAAATGATTCACACTGATTTCTGACACAAAAGGAAATTGGACCCTACCATGTGACTCTAAGTGGTTTTACTCTTAGAGTCTTTAGAGACACAGGATAACAAGCATTTGTTATAAAAAAAAAAATACTTATATTCACATGTTTCTGACTTAGAAACTGTGCATGACTTCAAATGTCTTTTCATGGAAATACATTTTTGAAGCATTTTTCTAAACTGGAATGAAAGGTATCCTTTTAAAAGTATTTCTTTCTTTACTTCTAGTGCTTTTCATAAGATTAAAATAACATTAAAATGAGTTATTCGCTTGCAGGATCTGGTAACTGGCCTTTCCAAAGCTCATGAATGACTGAAATAAAATTCTTAGCCTAAATGAGTTGAAATGGAAGTCTGATTACAGGGAAGAGTAAAACCGAGTGAGGATTTTTCTTCCTAAATCTGGTAAAATTTTGCCAAGTAAAAACTGACCAGTTTTGAGAATTGACAAAGAAAAAGCAGAAATATCAAAATTGTAGCTTTTGTCTTATTTTGATCAATACAGGTACAGCTGACATGAAATGTGTTCAGCAAATGTGAAGGAGCTGCACAAATTTCTGGTTGGTGTTTTTTGTTTTCTTTTTTGTACATGCATCATCCCCATATTTTCCACATGGGTTGGAAGACAGAAATATTTTGTTCCAAAGAAAACATTCTTGTCTGGCTGAAATCTCACAAAACCATGGGGGAGAATATTTTATAGTCTGATGAAACCAGGCATGAACATTTGGGCTATAATTCCTGCTTGCCTACAAATCAAACAAGAATATCTACTGTAAGACATAGGGGAGGCAGCATCATGCTCAGGTGTTACTCAGAGGGTTGTTTAATAAACAGATATAGGAGTGTAACACTGGACTAAGAAAACCTTGTTTAAATATTCAACCATAGAAATTGAAACATAGCATGAAAAGGATTCCATATTCTAATAAAGCTTGATTGTGGTATTACACATGGGTTTCTAATAGCCACCAGTTCTGTAGACTTGCCTCAGGAAATTGGCTTCATATTGTTTGTGAAATGTAGTTGGGAATAGAAACAGTGGTGGTTTAAAGAAAATAAGCTGTATTTTGGTTTCACAAAGCTAAATTAGTGATGTGCAAAAAAATGCAACTCGCTTGGTTTTCAGCGCTAAATGTTAGCATTTAGTGTGAGGATTAAAAATAAAACTATGCATCCAGCAAGGTGGTGATTCTTCACGGAAGGAAAACTACTAAATGACTGTGTGTGCGCGTGTGCATGTGTGTGTGTGTGTGTGTGTGTGTGTGTGTGTGTGTGTGTGTGTGTGTGTGTGTGTGTGTGTGTGTGTGTGTGTGTGAAACAAAGCCCACTTTGGGGTGAACTGTTGTTAAAGGCTGGTAATGAACCTCTGTTTAGCTCAAGGACTCCCCAGTCTTTAGCTTTCCTTTCGTCTGTCAGGCGTAATGACAGTGACCATGGCAGCAGGTGACTGAACACATTTCACTCACATCTCAATCTCTGCCATATCATACAAGAGGATCAAGGTGAAGTCACTTATTGCTGAGATATTTCTTCTTTTTTGCTGATGCTGAGCACATGTGTATGTGGAGGTTCTGATAAAGAACATGTTGGCCTTTCAACCTGAATATCTGAATGAGAATGTCGAAACCATTTGCAACAAAAATAAGATGGTTAGAACAAGTACAAATTAGCTCTGACTATCAAAAAACTACAAAGTCAGAGAGAAAAGGAAAAAGTATGACTAAATAAAATGCTGCAAGTGTGGAAGCTTAATTTATTCAAAACACGAGGTGGGTGGCAGAATTCAAACATAGGTTGTCTGGATCTTTGAGATGTAATTTTGAAGTTAATTTCCTGCAAATCAGACTCCACAAATGTGATTAGTTTTAGAAAAACATGCTCCACCTTCTATAAAAAGAAGAGTCTGTTATCGCTGCCGCTTTTTTTATTACCAGCCCTTTTTTCTTGTTTTGCAGCCTTTGTCGTCTTCATCTCTGCAGCTCCATTGTAGAAAATGAAAATTGAACTCAAGGTTTAAAGTGACTTTTAGGTTCCCAAACTTTGGTAATTTACATATAAAGGCAAATTATTTAAAGAATGCATTGCTATGTTAAATTTGCATTATGGTCATTACTGACTTCTTGAAGATTTGATGTAATCTACTGTGTTTTAAATTTTAAAACAACAAAGTCATATCAATGAAAAAAATGCTTTGAGGATCTTTATGTGTTCTTTGTTTAAGACAAGAAACTATTACACATTGCAAATAATTTATGTACTGGCTATACAAATGCAAAAGATACAATTCATAATTATACACAGTAAATGGCACAGAGGTGCACGTAGGAAATACTGCAGCCTGTCTGTGTGTGTTATATATAATTGATGGTTTCAAATATACCCTATGTAACTGCAGATGCATAAATAAGCTATGAGGCAAACATTTAGGTCTAACAAAGGGGTTAAAGGTGTTTTATGTGGCCTGAACAACAATCACCTGCTGCTGTCAAAATGTTCTTCTAGTTTTTGTCAGTATCAAAGCAATTTGTTTCCCCTGCCCCCATAAAACCAGTGTTGATTTTTCAAACAAAAGCGTGGATTTAAAAAGCCTCATTGTGCAGCTCAAAGCCTTCTCCTCACAGATTGGTGGAATATAAATCTTTTTTAACAAGAAGTGCAGTATTATGTTTGATACTTAGCAGAGTTGAGTCATTAAATTGTATCTTACGTAATCAAGCAATTTGGGATTTTTTTTTCAGCTTTCATTTAGCACTTTAAACATAATTTTTCTACATTTCTGTAGAAATGCATGAATACTCCTTAAATTTATGAGGGGGCGGTTACAGTCTTCAAACTATGTGCATATGCTGGATATTTCAAATTTCCAATCATCAACTTTGTGGTGCTTGACATGTCCTGATGAATGTACTTACAACATTTCTCATAAAACAAAGAAAAATTGTATTTAATTTGAAAACACGTTGTTTGTTTTGCTTTTTTTTATTATTAAACTGTTTTAAATTAAACATCTTGTGGCTGCATATTTTTGTGTATTGTATGGGTGTTTTTACGTCCATGCCAAGACAACCTCAGTGTTTGTATTATTTATTTTGAATAACCTGGCTTCATGTGTGCATCCAAACCTACTGATTGCCCGAAACACAGGTGTGAAAGTCAAGGTCTTGTTTGCAAGATGCAGCAGGTGCCTGCGGCTAGAGGTCAACGCGTCGGAAGGACTAAGCTGCATCTGAACCGTGTTAGCCAGAGGAGCCACGTATGATGCACCTGCCTTCAGCTTTGCTTAATCCCCGGACACAACCACGGAGATTGAGATAGGTCTTTGTAAGAGCCAGAATAAACACAGTCATCGCCACGTCTGGCACTGCACAAAATTCCACATAAATAAGTAAATCAAATCAAATCCAAATTTCTCAAAGTTATTCATTGAGATGTCTGTGCACATTTATATGAAAAAAAATAAAACATGCTATAATTAAGATGAAGTTCAATGTAGATTAAATTATCTGTGCATGCAGACAGAAATAGACACAAGCAACTCATTATGTATTTGGCGTTTGGATCTATATTTTAAAAAGCATACAATCTATTGTAATGTGCTGCTGGGATGGCGATACAGCACAAAGCATCTCGGTGGCCTTTAGCACCAGAAAATAAGAATCTGCAACTTAAAAGGTGTTAGAGATGAAAACGCCTGATCACAGTCATCATACATTCTTCAAGGTGAGCAGGAAAGGAACACAGCGGCATCGAGCACCATCTACGAGAGGATATAAAGCAGCTGAGTGATTGCCCAGGGTCTCTGTGGACCAGCAACAGGATAATATAATCCATACAATTCTCCCCAAAGGGATGCTTGGTTTGCAGCTCATTCCTACTGTTCAGGCCCAGATTGAAAATTTCAATCATTTTATCCTTGGGTCTTATCCCATTCTTACTTCACCACAGTGTACTGTAAGTGCAAAATATTCAAGTCTGGAACAAAAGAAATCTGAAGCCCTTAATACTTTCTTCTTTGACGTCAGTATACAGACAGATAAGTACGTCAAAGTAATTTGCTCTAAATGCGGTGCATACGGGGCCCGGATCCTCTCCGACACATTAAGAATAAAGTGAGCTGTAATACCACACTGACACCTTATTTTGGTCTCCACAGCCTCTCTTTGGCGTGAGACACAGCAAGACAAGACAAAATTTATAAAAATATTTTTAAAAATTGCTCTGAGCACAGGACGTAAAAGTAAATAGTCTAAATGCTGGAGAGAAACACTCCTTCAACTTGAAAAAATCGTCAGCATAAAAAAACAGCTCTGTAATGGAAAACAAAGCCAAATGATGCCTGTTGCGAGCTACGATTCTGTGGTCCATGTTGTTTGCATGATGTATTCTTTTGTTTCCAGCTTTGCTTAATCTCAAGCAAATGACTGCATATTATAACAGTCTGCTCAGTCTGTCGTGATTTCTAGACGGAGTTTAGTAATAGCTGCTGAACACTTACAAGGTAATTCAAGCAGCAGGATGAATATGGCGGAAGAATATTCATTCTGTGTTAGCTCAAGTGTTCTGCTCCTGCTTTCCAAGCCTGAAGAGCAATGACAGTTTCTGCATCTGTCTTTTTGTTGTACATTCACACATGTACAGTGATTCTTCAACTCTAAAAACAGACTGATCTTCGCCCAATAATCATTACATTTAAGATAAAGATGTGCATTGTTGGTTTCTAATCACATATAGGTTTACAGATGAGGGCTAAAGTTTAAATTGTGGACTTTGCCGCTCTTATTGTCTAATATTTTCAAAAACTATGTTTAATTATGAATTTAGAAGCTCTGATTGCTTTTAGCATCTTTAAAATTCAACAGCTTCCATTTTTATTAGAGCCCCCTGGCAAAGATGTGCAAAATCTAAAGAATAATTCCCTTTTTATTGAAGTAAAAGAATCTAAGAATGAATGTAGAAATGAACAACTTTCAATTTACGTATGTTATTCAGTGGGGAAAAAACACTATTAAAACTTTTTTTTTTCCACAAATTCACTGATCTGGTCACAACAAATGTCAATACTTTGTGCAATTCCCTTTTGACACAGGGGTAGTACTTAATCGTCTCATAAGGTTGGAGCACAAAGACAGAGAGCCCTTTGATAAATCCTCTTGGTATAATCTCCCTTAAAAATCCAGAGTCATAGATCCTCTCTTTTACTTTCTAAGATTTTCTGTAGGATTTAGATTTAGGGACTGGAAGAAACTTTATTTTGAGTATAGTGAACCATTTTGTGTTAATTTGATCATACATTCAGCATCATGTCCAGCTGTAGGACACGACGGCCACCCATCTTCAGTTTTTAGAGTAGAGACCAGCAGATGGACAGATAGTTCATCATACATAATTTCAGATCCTCCAGTATTCATTTCCTTTCCAAATATTAATTCACATTTATTTTGTTACCTTTTGCGTTCGAGATTATGCAACTCAAACAAAAGATGGATTAATTGAAAGGTGTTTCCACTTCTTATTCTGGTGTTGGAATAAATGGGGAGGACACTGTATATACACAAATTATAATCTTATATA
>CAEFZX010006147.1:0-22989 GCA_903066825.1 Alfaro cultratus | reverse complement strand
GATGTAAAGCACTTTGAAATGCCTTGCCGCTGAAATGTGCTATACAAATAAAATTTGATTGATTGATTGATTGATCCAGTTTAAATTCTGTTAAGAAAATCTCTTATTAAACACTTTATGCTATCCAAAAATATCCAGCATGTTATCACTACACTGTTTTGATGCATCCTTTGCTACAATTGATACACTAAAGAAGTGGTTCCCAAAGATTTTCTGGGCCCCCTATGGATTAAAATAAAATACCCCCCAAAAAAGAAAACAAAAAAATCAACTGGGCACATTGTTCAACCAGACATAAACCTAAACACATATTTTGTTTTCAAACTCCACTGAAGTTTATTTCACACTTCAGGTTGCAACAAAACACAGTACAAACCATCTTTACAGTGAAACACTTTGGTGTAACTGTTTTTTTTGTTGGTTTTTTTCATTCATCCATACCACTTCCCCCTGCAATGGCACTGCGCCCCCCCTAGAGGGCGTGCCCCACACTTTGGGAACCACTGCACTAAAGGAAGGCTGTGCTATTTGATTTTAGGAAATACAATGTTTATTTTGGTATTTAAAATAGGAATTGAATTTAATTATTTGCATCTTTTAATGCATTTCTAATAAATTAAAAGAAAAATCATCAGATTACGCCAATTTTTTCATCCGATTATTCATCAGAATAATTGATAGATTAATCGATAACTAAAGTAATCTTTAGTTGAGGACCCATATGTATTTTTCTTCAGGTTTGAGACATTTGATGTCAACAGCTTTGAGCAGTTTTGCATCAACTATGCCAATGAAAAGCTTCAGCAGCAGTTCAACCTGGTGAGAATCTGTTAGTCTGCTAAACCTGGACTTGTTTGTGTCCAAATGGAGAATTCATCCCTCGTTTTTCACTCTTTCCAGCATGTCTTCAAGCTGGAGCAAGAGGAGTACATGAAGGAGGAGATTCCCTGGACGTTGATCGACTTCTGCGACAACAAGCAGTGCATTAATCTCATCGAGGCCAAGCTTGGCATCCTGGACCTTCTGGACGAGGAGTGCAGAGTAAAATGGCACTATTGTTTTTTTTTAAGCTGCCATTGGAAGTGTGTCCAACGCTCTGGGCTCCATCACACTTAATGTGGAGGTAATGACTAATGCCATGACTAACTGATGTGTCAGCGCTTCCTCTTTCCACAGATGCCCAAAGGTTCTGACGACACATGGGCTCAGAAACTGTACAACACCCACCTGAAGCAGAATGCTAATTTTGATAAACCCAGGTTATCAAATGAAGCTTTTATCATTCACCATTTTGCTGACAAGGTAAAACCTAATTCTGTGGTATGCAGTGCAGCTCCAATCGCATTTTGATGTTATGTTTGGACTTGCAGATGTTTGGGCTTGTCATCTTTTTCCGATTGGGGAAAAGATGTTACTCATAGGTGAACGTTTTGGTAATTGAGTGAATACCCCAGTGGAAATCTATCACTTTTCTTGACTCTTGAAAGGTTTTGCACACTCTGAAGACTTAGTTGTAGTGGGATTGTTTCCTTTTCAATTGTTAGTAGCATTGCAGCATCAATAAAAAAAATATTAAATAAAATTTTATTCATTGTGTGCTGCTTTTCAAAAAATACTGCATCACTTAATTCAACTGGTAACCTATTGAATAAGTTGTTCTTTGTTGATTTGCTTTTTAATCAGTGTGTCTGTGAAGACCTGTGTCAGTGTTTCATGAAATAGCTCACTAGTTTTATTGTCTTTAAGAGAAATTAAACAATATTAGTCCATGTCACACATTTCTGATCATAGTTTAGACTTTTACAGCCTTTAAAACATTTTCTGACTCGATCACCCCCTATCTACCTACATCCATCTCCCATTCAGGGTTTAATTAAATTTATTTAGTAGGGACAATGCACATTAATTGACATTTCTATAAATGTGCCAGAATTAGCCAAAAGGGTATTTTTCATCAGTGCTCAATTTGTCCTGCTAAAAATGAACAAAGGTTATGCAAACAAGATTAAAATGGCTTAACTACACAGATTCTCTCAATAAATAAAGAAAAATTTCATCAATACAGACAATTTCTAAAGCTAAGAAGTAATTTCTAAAACTAAGAAATTAATGTACAGTGTTAGTTTTTGGTCGCACAAAGGGAGTGTGTAGGGCCAAAATTAAATTTCTGTGATCTCTTCCTTTGTGCCTAGGTGGAGTACCAGTGTGTCGGATTCCTGGAGAAAAATAAGGATACTGTCAATGAAGAACAGATTAATGTGCTTAAAAAGAGCAAGGTGAAACCATGCACTTTCTCTCTACTGTTTATTAGCAGATGTTATTCTTTGTGGAGGCCAGTGCCAGTTTTATTGGATTTTAATGCTTTGCCAGCTGAAAACAAAAGTGCGTTGAGTAATTTATGTGTTGCAAGTTTGTGGGCACACACCCGGGAATTGTTTAGACAAAACTATTGGAGGAAATACTCCCACCTCTGATTTTTTTAAACCAGAAACACTGCCATCTGCTGTTTGGTGAGTCCTTTTACTGTTTGCTGCCTTTTTTAATAATAAATTTCTGTTTTCTAGTTTGATTTGCTGCCGAAACTGTTTGAGGATGAAGAAAAAATAAAAACGCCAACTAGCAAGATTTCTAGTAGCACTGGAAGACCTGGGAAGTCTCAAAAGGAACATAAGAAAACTGTGGGACTGCAGGTAAAATCTTTAGACATGAACAATGTGTGATCAAAATTAAACTTTTATTCTGTTTTTGTAAAGAACAAAAACAGATAACACACAAGAAGAATTTATCATTGTTGTTTATTTTTTAGTTTCGAGAGTCTCTATACTTGCTTATGGACACACTAAATGCAACATCGCCTCATTATGTGCGCTGCATCAAACCAAATGACCATAAAGCTCCATTCACGTGAGGATCTCTGCTTCCTTTAGTTAACGCAAAGCACAAATAAAACACTTATGCATTCAATTATGTTTTTCTTAAATGTAAAGTCTGGACCCAATGAGAGCCGTGCAGCAGCTTCGAGCGTGTGGCGTCCTGGAAACAATCCGTATCTCTGCAGCAGGATTCCCATCTAGGTACAAATCTGTAAACACAAGTTTGTTTTTATAATAAATATGGTTGGAATATACTTTGTCATGTAATTTGTAATGCCTCAGATGGACCTATCAGGAATTTTTTGGTCGTTATCGGGTCCTGATGAAGCAAAAGGATGTTCTGCCTGATAGAAAACAAACCTGCAGAAACCTCCTGGAAAAAATTATCAAGGTGTGTTTGAATTTAAGAATGGTATTGATTGATTATGTATAATTACAAGCATTTATGAGTGCTTGGTGTTTTGTCCTTAGGACCAACAGAAGTACCAGTTTGGCAAAAACAAGATCTTCTTCAGGGCTGGCCAGGTGGCGTACCTGGAGAAGCTGCGTTCGGACAGACTGCGTTCAGCTTGTGTGTCCATCCAGAAGACAATCCGCTGCTTGCTCGCACGCAAAAAGTATCTGAGGATGAGAGAGTCCGCCATTGTGATTCAGAAGCATGTACGGGCTCAGCAAGCACGCAGGTGGGTGGATCATTTACAACAGGTCGAGAGGCGCAAATACATGTTGTAAGTGTATTTTTAATGTGTTTATTTTTTGTTTCTCCTTTTAGTTATGTCAAGTTTCTGCGGCAGACCAAAGCAGCTATTGTTATTCAGAGCAACGTGCGAATGTGGTCTAAAAAGAGACATTTCCTGCAGCAGCGCTCTGCAGCTGTCACTGTTCAGCGTGTTTGGAGGGGCTGTTTGGCGAGGAAGCATTACTTCAAGGTAAAGTCAAGACTAATTCTTTTTATCATTTTGTGGTCAGACGAACTTCATTATTTTGACTATTTAACTCAGTGGTGTGCAAACTTTTTGCACTGTGAGCCAAAATTACCTTATTCTTTCTAATGTAAAATGTTAAATAATTTTATTGTAACTTTTTTATAGTGACCCATATCCTCTCTGTTGCTGATTAGAAAAAAAAATTTACCCCGAAAAGTAGAAAAACTCCTTTTACATTTTGAATCTACATTGATTTACAGACCGCTTGCCTGAAAAAGTTAGATGAATTTGTTATATTAAAATGTAGAAAGTAAGGATATATAAAGTACTATAAAAGAATGAGTTTAGAAAATAATTTTATATCTTTTTAGAATTTTGTTTTGATGTATGATACAAATTTAATTGTCTGCCATTTTACTTTAACGGCTCATAGTTTGCAATAAATCAACTTCAGCTCTGGAAAAAATGAAGAGCCCACTGCACTGAACCCCATCTTTATTTTGACCATTTCTCATTTTCTGCAAATAAATACTAAATATTTGCCTGGAATTTCCGAGACATGTTGTCAGTAGTTCATAGAATAAAAGAACTATTTAAATTTTACTCAAACATACACCTATAAAAAGGAAAATCAGAGAAACTGGTCATTTTGCAGTGGTCTCTTAATTTTATTCCAGAGCAGCATGTATGACCAGACATATGCACACAAGCACTTGCAGTGGAATGTTTTTGAGAATATATTTTTTAACTTCACATTCTGTTCTTGTCTGTCTTTCCACAGTTGCTGTATGAGCAGAAGGCCGTGGTGATTCAGAGGATGGTGAGAGGCTGGTTGGCCAGGCAGCGTTTCCGACGCGCCATGGAGGCCCTCGTCCTGCTGCAGAGCTGTGTGCGCCGCATGAGAGCCAAGAAAGAATTGAAGAAGCTGAAAGTGGAGGCGCGCACAGTGGAGCACTTCAAGAACCTCAACATTGGGATGGAGAACAAGATCTTGCAGTTGCAGCACAAGATAAATGAGCAAGTGAGTTTTGTTGCAGTATATAGAGGAGAGGTCAACAGCAATTTCCTGTTTACTTTAAGGCCCAAATTTTAATCCACCTGGAGATTTTGCATTATGCATTGATGCTTAAATAGAAAACCATTAATTCAATTTATAGTAAATGCCAAAAAATATATTTTTTTATGGAGACCAGATGTACAAAGGAAATTTAGATTCCTGTTTGATTCACTGGTGTAGGGGTGGGGGAAAGCAAGTTTCCAACTATCAATCTGTCTGCACATCAGCCTCAACACCTCCCTTCCTTCCACATTAAAACCTGTGGTTTTCCCAAATTCTCTATTTAAAAGGAATTTATTATGCTAAATTTACTTTTTGCACATTTTTATGCTTCCATCTGATTCTTAGCTGCTTTTAAAAACAGCCCAATTATGGCAATAATTTAATATTTTTTAATGTCTGGAAATGAGCTGTTCCAAAACCTCTTGATTAAGTCATGTACCGTTACCTAGCAACCAGTGACGTCCAGTCTGTCACCTAGCAACCCAAGTTGCACTACAGCACATTTGGTCAGCTGGTTTTACCGCTGTACTGGCTGCTAGAAAAAACAGTTGTTGACTGACGGAAACCACTTGTTGCATTCTTGTTGGTTGTGCAGGAGGCTCCAACTCTGCTTTTCAAAGATGTACAGCTTTTTAATTGCTCATCTGTTTGCAGCCATTTTTAAGTGAGTCTAAACGTTGAGTTGGGAGCGTGACCAGCAGCAGCTTATTTAGATTTAAAGTGACAGGACGCTCTAAAAGACTTCATCCTGATTTTGTACAAAAAAATTAATGATCATGTTTTGTATAGCCCATAGATTTATCCTGACCTGCTTAAGGACGCATAATAGGTCACCTTAAATACTTAACTACAGAACAAATATTTATACTTAAAAAATAGACAATGCAAGAAATGACAACTCTGGGAGAGCAGTGGGCTTCAAAAAGTGTGTAGGAACTTTGTGGTGCATCAGTAGACACAAATTTGTGTTTTTCTCTGCAATTTACTCTGTAATCACCTGAAAGAATGCTTCTAATAAAACTCTGGGTCATTGGCGTTGTCATATCACATGCAAATCATGTGTCTGTTTCTCCCCCCTGCAGCACAAAGACAACAGAGAGCTCACAGAGAGGCTCAGTGTTCTGGAGAAGACCCACACTACTGAGAGGGAGAAACAGTGCAGAGAGATAGAAAACCTGCGCTCTTCAGAGCAGGAGGCCAGGACCAAAGCAGAGACGCTTCCCTCACTGCTGGAGCGACTGTCCTTCCTTCAGGAGGAGCTGGAAAACACCTGCAGAGAGAAGGAGCACCAGGAGGAGCAGACAAAGATCTACAAAGAGCAAACACAACAGGTAGGCCTTAACCTTTGACAATATCAGGTGATTGGAGCAGGATTTGTTTAGCAGCATATCTGCTAATGATCTGGAATGTGGAGAAATTGCTTTCAGTGGCATCCAGACAGATAAATTTAGACTAATTTTCACAACCTTCAAGGCTAAAATTCAGCTTCTTGTAAATTTGAGGCATAAAGTTATGTTTATCAAACATTCATCTCTTTATGTTTTAGATAACTGTATGGCTGTGACTTTATGACACAGCAGTCATAGTCCCACAAATTCAAATACTGCTCTTGAAAAACAAACCCATTTAGGACACCAGTCACATAAAAAAGTGTGATTTGTATCCCCACAATGCAAGCAATAAGTGCATTTAATCTTAACTTTTGTTTATATTTATTGATAAGACCTTCACTGAACAAACAGTAGAGAAAAGTAGTAAAAATAACAAAATACGGACAGTTTTAGGAGTTTTTAAACATCAAAAGTTTAAAAACAATGTGAAAATGATTAATCAAAATCTTATCAAAAGAAATTCACCACAAATAATAAAGTGATAATCTCTTTAAAATCCAAACTGAGTGATTACTAAAAACATACACCATATCCTCTTCCAGAGAATCCATGAACTGAATATGAAGAACAGCTTGTTAAATAGCAACTTAGAAGAACTAAACGAGGAATTCTCCATACAAGCTCAGCAGTTGTCAGGTAATGGATCTGCTAGATATCTAAACACCAAAATCAAAGTGCAAGTGTTGGAAATTAAGTAAAAATGAACTTCTTTTACTCAGAAATTAAAACCAACTTGGAGAACACCAAACAGCTGGAGAAAGACTTGACAGAAGAGCGCTCTCGCTACCAAAGTCTCCTCAGTGAGCATCTGCAGCTGGAGGAACGGCACAAGGACCTCAAGGAGGAGATGAACCTCACCATAGTAAGGAGATTTTCCTTCTTTGAATGGCAACAGAAGCTGATTTGACGGTTTTAAAGAGCTTATATGCAGTTCTTTAAAAATGTATACATATTCCTTAAACCTTTTCACATTACAACCACAAATGTTCAGTGCTTTTTAATTGGAATTAATTGCAAAGATGTGCACAATTGTAATGTGGAAAACTCTGTTTTTACCAAATTTGCACATGTAAACACTGAAAGGGTCTCCCAATCTTTTCACACTACATACTCAAGCTCAGTCAGATTGGTGAAAGTGGGCCTGTCTCACTCCAGATTCTCTTTTTTTATTTTTAATTTGAAAATGTTATTAAAATTATTATTCCAAACAATATTACATCCAAACTTTACATTTTTAAAATGTGCTATAGAGATTTCAATCCAGATTCTAATATCTTTTCGGTGTGAACCTAACCCAGGCTGACGTCTTTTGCAGCCTGTAACAGGTTGGTTTTCTTCCATGATTATCCTATATTTAGCTCCATTTGTCTCTGCTTTCCAGTCCTTGGTGAAGAAAAGATTCCCTCAGCATTGTGGTGCCACCACCATGCTTCACCATGGTGATGTTGAGTGTTAGTTTTCCAGAATAGTCTTTTGCATGTAAGCCAAAATGTAAATTTCCTGTCACGGTTGTCTACTACTTTGTGTTCTCTGTAACTCACACTGAGGTTTGTGGCTGTTACATAGCAAGATGTGAAAAAGTGGTATAAATACTTTTGAAAGGTATTGTATAAAATATTATTTGGTCATAAAAGTTGGGCAGCAGTTCCAAATGATAATAAAAATCTGTTTTAAATAGAGAATGTTTAAAATTGATGTATTCAATCCGAGATTCACCCACCTGTTTGTTGCTTCCTCTAGCAAGTAACTTGACCAAGTTGTATTTTAGTTTTTTCACTTGACAAATTATGAAATTTCTTCATTTAGAGGAATTATTTAGTAATTTTTCAAGCATGACTCTTAATTGGGTTTTATGAGGCTTGTTTTTTGAGAAATGTAAATGGATTCCAGAACTATGTAGACATTCCTGTATATTAATATTAATCTTGTTTATCTTAAATGTTCCTTTTTGTTCCTAATAAGATTTCAAACCAGTCTAGTCACCAGAGGACAGACTCCAACTACAGCAGTAACTCATCTGAGTTTTCTCAAATCCTGAGCTCCACTGAAGATGAAGACAGCGCCATTCAAGCAGAGGTAATCTTTAAAACACTCATCATGTGCAGATATATAAGTGTGACTTCAGACAGCTTTTATGGATAAGAATTAGGTGATTTGTTTACAAAGAAATGTTTAAAATCCTGATTAGCTTAATTGAGTCGTAATTTATAAGAAATATTGTGAAAAATAGTTAATTTTACTTTCTCCTGTATGTATGTAAATACTGTTGTACTCTCCCATTTCAAGAATTTTGCACTTTTAAGATAGCATTGTAAATATGAAATGAATTCTTAATGTTTTGTCCTTTATTTGCCTGGTGGGAAAAAAAGGACTAACTAACTAACTTGCTTAGTTGCTTACTTTGCTTATCTACCTTACTTACCTACTTTATTTTCTTACTTACCTACTTTACTTACTTGTTTACTTACGTTACTTTCTTAGTTACTTTACTTACCTACTTTACTTACTTACTTACTTACTTACTTACTTACTTACTTACTTACGGTACTTACTTTACTTACATAACTAACCAACCTAACATGTTTGATCAAACATTTTATACACTTAACCTAATTATCAGTGTGGTTGTTTTCAAAACCACACTGTTCTTAAAACAGTGTGGTTTTAAAAACAGTGTGGTTATCATGTTATTACTCACATGCCCTTTCTTTTTTTCATTAGAAAGTTATGTTAGGTTGTTCAGATTCCTTTTTGCATATCTAAGCTGTGCAGTTGTTATTATTGGAAAGAAGCTTTCTCATGCCACATTAAACAAATGTGTTTGGTAGGGAAAATATTTGTAGTCTTTGTCATTTCTAATTTGATCATCTGAAAGTTCAACACTAACAAGCTGTGGCATCTTCAGTCTGAAGTGAGATGTTTAGTCAACTTGAATATTGACTCCCAGGAAGAAACCACATGTCTTAAATATTTCTCAATCATGAATAAGATTTCTAAGTGTTAAATTGTGAATTGCCTGAACGTGACCTTAAATGCCTTCTTGGTTTAATGAGCTGCAGCAGTAGCTGCACTGCAAAACCACATCTTCTTACCAAGTAGTTTTGGTCTAGTTTCTTGAACAAATTTTGTCTCATTTCAAGTGTATCAACTTGAAAGTTATTTTTCAGCAAGATATAGGAGGTTGTTTTAAGTACGGTAAATAATTCCTTAATATTGACAGAAAATGCTAGTTCCACTGGGATATTATTTCACTTATAGTAGGACATTTTTCCCATGTTGCTAGTGGAACTAGTACTTCTTTTTTTTTAAAAAACAAAAAAACAATCAATATTAAGGAGTTATTTACCTATAACAAACTCCTATATCTTGCTGAAAGGTTACATGTAAGTTAGTTTTGTCTTATTTCATGTGTACTAAGACTTTCGCACTATAAACTAGAATAAAATACTTGGTAAGAAGTGTTTTTGCAGTGTTTTGCTGATATCGGTCCATGTTTTCTGATCTTAATATGCAGCTAAATGCTCCAGAGCAGATAATCTGCCAAAGAGTACGTTCAACCCTACAAATTAAAGTTGTTGTTTTTTTTAAAAAACATGACTGTAAAATAGGATTACACAGCTTCTGTTCAAGTTCTATAAATATCACAGCTGCTTGATGTAAACTACGCATGATGGAGTAGAAAACATTTCCTTGTGCTTCACAAAAAATATGGGAAATAGACATTTTTTGTAATTTATTGCAGTTCTGTCTTCACTTATCTGTGTTTCTAATCCTCTAGTAGTCCAGTGCCTTAGTTAAATTAATATGATATATCTAATCTAATTAAAGTTCGCTTATATTTTACCAGGATGAGGTCGAGACTAAAGTGGACCTGCCCATTCTTCTAAAGCTTCAGAAAAGGGTGAAGGAGCTGGAGGGAGAAAATCGATCTTTATGGAAAAAGCTGGATAAAAAAGAGGAGACCCAACAAGAAAAGGCAAAAGTATGAAATCCCTCTATAAACATTTATCTAAAGTTCATCTGCTTAACTATTTGGTGTTTGAATCTCACATCATATCTTTCTGTAAAACAAATAAGGAAGTGGAGATGCAGACAACTTTTGGCAGGACAGAACTGGACGTAGAAAAATTGAAGGTGTGACTTTCCTCATGTGTGATTACTGAATCTGAAATATGCATAAAAACAAAAAGTAGTTCTGGAGTTTTGATCTTCAGCCTGTTTTCTATTGTAGCGGCATGAGCTGGAGTCGGAGAACAAGAAACTGAAGCAGAATCTGAATGAGCTGCGGAAGTCTCTGACCAGCGAGAATAGCGATTTGGCGCCCCCTGCTGCTGGTTCTTTGCCGTACAACATTCTGCTGGAACAACTCAATTCTTCCAATGAGGAGCTGGAGCTGCGTAAAGAGGAGGTGTTGCTCCTCCGCTCACATATGGTTCGTCAGGAAGCTCTGAAACACAGGGTGAGAAGCTATATGAACTGCATGGGTTCTTCATAATCATATTAAAATGTAATTCATAAAGGAACCTTTTGTTTAAATAACAATTTAATTCCAGGATTCTGTACTTGGAGAAAGTGTGAAACTGGATCTTGGTGAAATCCACTCATTACAAGATTCTGACAGGTAAGAACCACCTGGCTCTGTTTTTATGCTGCATCCTGCCAAACAGTTTAGAAAATTTCCCAAATAATTTATAATCAATAAACCAAAAATGCACCTGAAGGAAAAGCACGAACTGTGCAAGTTCTGTCTTCTAAGATGTGAGAAGCATAACTGAGCAGAATAACTTGGATACCATATAAACTTTATTCTTACGTAAAAATGTTACATTAATCAGCCCAAATTATTGAGAATTTCAAGATCTATGTTTTTAATTGTGTTGTATTTATGAATACAACATTAATACAACACAATATATTTATTGTGTTAGTATTTTATTAATTTAAAATATGACAAGATGCAGAAGCTGATTGAGCTTCATCTGAGGTTAGGAATTTTATTTAGAAAGAATTTTATTTAGAAACATGTGAATAAAGAGGAGAACCCCCCACACCCATGAAAATGTAAAATAATTCAGTAACTTTTAGTGTTTCTGCTTCAGCTGCTAACAGATTTTAAGTGCGATCAAACTGAGAAAACAAAGTAAAGAAAACTAAACTTGACAATATGTAAACATGGCATGTTTTGTTTTCCTGAGAAAGATTTGTTAGGAAGAGCTTATTAAAACAAAAAAGTCCTCAGTGTCTGCAGAATTTCTTTACATTAAGTTACATATTATTTTAGATTAACAAACTGTAACAGTGCTGTTCAAAAGTAAATTATTTTTGCCGCAGGACTGATGTAACTGGTTCATTTCTCATTCTTTGTTGCTTTTCTGTGTATCATTTTTAATATATTTTTTATAAAATGTTTAGTGTCACTTCAGTAGTAAATAACTGCTTGTAAAATGATGTGTTGCAGTAAAATAATTGTAGATTCTTCCTATTTCTCTCTCTTCTCAGTAAATATGCTGTTAATACTACCTTTATCTTTTCTGGTTTCTTATATGGGAACTCAGCTCTTTCTAATTGGAGATATTAATGCATGTGGTCACTTTCTGATGCTTCTCCTTCAGGTCCACTGATATTCATACCCTGAATGAAGATGGAGAGCTGTGGCTTGCTTATGAAGGCTTGAAAGAGACAAATAGGTAACGATGCAATATCCTGTACATTTATTAGGCTTAGAGCTTGACAACATGGCTGAAAAACATAACACGATATAAACATTTCCTATCAGTTGTTATAGTTATTGTTTTGTTTTTTTAATTATATGAAATACTGCAAAACTGGTGCCGTGACCTTTTCTGTTTTATCCATAGTTTTCAGTCCACACCGTTGTTTTTTGTTTTTAATCAGCTATGAGGCACAGAGGCAAAACTTTAAACTGCTGCTGCGCAAGTTACTCAACAGGTTGTTGCTAGGTAACCAAAGAGTGAGTGAGTTTCTAGGTAACCAAAGAGTGAGTGAGTTTCTAGGTAACCAAAGAGTGAGTGAGTTGCTAGGTAACCAAAGAGTGAGTGAGTTGCTAGGTAGCCAAAGAGTGAGTGAGTTAGTTGATTACACCAATCTTGCTTAGCTGGGCATGAGAAGTTAAGCAGCTAAAGCTTTTCCTCTGCCTACATTTCCCAGAATGCTGTGCTGTTCTGTAAAATTATTGGATATTCTATCAGGCACATTATCTGTTGATATTGATTTCATGTCTGTGGTGATATATCTTGTTGATTTATGGAGCATCGCTGGTTTATAGCCATCGTAAAAGAAAATTCTAGGATTTTGTACATATTTTATTCATATCTGAGTTTATGCTTTTTTGTTTTTTTGCACATTTTTATTTTGGTTTTATCTTTGTGGACATAGAATGTCACAGCGGTGTGTGTGTGTGGTTTTTCTTTTGTTTTTTTTTTTATTTGCATGATAAAACACTAGAACAAACTAAGTGAGAGTGTTCCTTATTTTTTTTTACCATGGATCTGGTCACAATCCAAACATCTTGCAGGCTTCTGGAGACCCAGATGCAGGAGCAGGAGTGTCTTCACAGTGAGAAGTACAGGAAGCTGACGGAGGATATGAACAAACTGAGAGCTGAAAAGGAGCGTCAACAAAAGCTGCTGGCTGTGAGCCTGCTTTTACCCGAAGATGCCCGAATAGAAGCAAGCCTGAAGCACGAGATAACACGGCTCACCACTGAGAATCTGGTGGGTTTGTTTACTGGATTTGTGATCTCTCTTTCTTTCTTTTTATTACTTCAAACCAAGTTCTGATGTGGCAGTCATTGCTGTTTCTTCATAATGGAATTAAGACATTGATAAAATTTCAGATTTTGTCATTAATTTATTTTTTCTTTAATTTCAGGAACGAATGGAGCAACAACAGAAACAAGATAAAACAATACGCAAATTGAAAAAACAACTTAAGCTATATATGAAAAAAGTGGAAGATTTAGACGGTAATCCAGTCGTATTACATTTGAAAATATGAAACCATATTTTTTTTAAAAATCTGGATAAAAAGTAAAGCAAAATTTATCAAATCAATTAGTTTACATTTTTATTTATGTCACTTATCCTGTGTAACTTATTAATAATATTATTATTATTATTATTTCTCTTATCATTTCTATTATTTTATTATCATTTTATCTATTATTATTAATAATTTTAGTTGTTATTATTAATAGCATTATTTTTATCATCAGTAATGTAGAGTAATAAATAATAAATTAATTTTGACTTTTTTCTCAGATTAAAGTCAGAGTTTGATTTGTCGACATCACAATAAAAAAAAAATACAACCTGGCAGTGATCTGATTGGTTCTCATATTATTTTCTGTTTAATTTAGCGAACGCTCCCCAGACAGTTAGCTCTTCTGGGACGAGCATGCCTGTCCGACCGGTGCACATCGCACGCAAGGAGAAGGAGTTCCAGGGCATGTTGGAGTTCAAGGAGGACGACACGAGTCATTTGCTTAAGAACCTGGTCGTAGGTGTGTGTCGTTCCAACGACCCGTCTGTTACATGTGATAAAAGTAGGTCAGGATGTTTCTTGTTTTCACTGACTGTGGTGATTTTTCCAGATCTGAAGCCTCGTGGCGTCGCAGTCAGCTTCACTCCAGGGCTTCCTGCCTTCATCATCTTCATGTGCCTTCGATATGCAGACAACGTGAACGACGACAGGAGACTCAGCACTCTCCTCAATTCTACAATCAGCAGCATCAAAGGCGTCATCAAGGTGCAGCATTTAACCTCGATCAGTTGAAAAACAAATGCCAGGGTTTATTTTTAGATTAATTTGGACTGATATACAGTAAAAATCTTGATAAACTCATCTATGTGTCTATCTTTAGACGCGTTGATTACTGCAATGCTAAAACCAGGAAGATAAAGCTCATCACCCCAGTTTTAAGTCCTTATACAGGCTCCCAGTAGAACCAGACCCAAACATGGAGAAGCAGCATTCAGTTTTTATCCTCTTCTAATCTGGAACAAACTTCCAGAAAACTGCAAAACAGCTGAAACACAAGGTTCCTTTAAATCAAGGCTTCTCCTTCCCTCTGTTTAGAGTTGCCTTTGATTACCCTGTAAAAACACAAAATCTGTTTTTGTTTAGTTTCCAATGTAAATATCTTGGTACAGTTGAAATAAGGCAATAATAACTTACAAGTAAGTTTTCTACAAGACAGAAAGCTTGTTTTAAGTAAATAATTCCTTAATATTGATAAAATTGTATCAATATTTCACTTGGAACAAGACATTTTCTCCACAAGTGAAAAAATATGCTAGTGGAACATGTACTTTTTTTTTATCAATATTGAAGAATTATTGACTTAAAATCAGCTCCTATGTCTTGTTACTGTAAGATAGTTTTGACTTATTTCTAGTGTCCAAAGATATTTGCACTCAAAGTTGGACAAAAGTACTTGGTAAGATTTTGTGCTTTTGCAGTGTAGCAGTGACTTGATGTGCATTTGCTTGATAATTTTGATGATGTCATTTGACAAACTGTACAACGTTTTTATGATGTAAAACATTTTGAATTGCCTTCTTGCTGAAATGTGTTTTATAAAAAAACTTGACTTGATTTTGTTCGTGCAGAGAAAAGGAAATGATTTTGAAGTGGTGTCGTTCTGGCTGGCCAACACGTGCCGGTTAATGCACTGTCTGAAGCAGTACAGTGGAGACGAGGTGAGCATCAGAAGAGTGAAACGACGCTCCTACGTTTACATGTGTCTTAAATAAAGCTGCATGATCATGTAATTAATCTGCCTTGCAGGTGTTTATGGTGCACAACACTGCTAAGCAGAATGAGCAATGCCTGGCTAATTTTGAGCTGACTGAGTACCATCAGCTTTTTGGTGACCTGGCCATTCAAATCTACCGTCAGATCATCAAAAGCATGGAGAACATCCTGCTACCCTTGATAAGTAAGAAGACCTGAGCCCAAACTTAAGCTTGTTGCAATAAATCAATTAATTGTATCATAAATTAAAATGAGCCCAATAATTTCCATTTGCATGATTGTTTTTTTTTTTTTCTTGTATCTTTTATTTCTTTCTATCAAAAGTTTCAGTCTGGTCCATTGGTCTCAACTTGACCATTTTTAAGGGACATTTTGTGTTAGTTTTATTTTTTGTTTTGTTCATTTATGTTGGAAATTTTAAATGTCTCCCAATGTTTAATGTTTGTTAGAAATTAAGATTTATTTATCTTTGAGATTTAAATAGAGTGTTACTTCAAAATCTCAAAACAAAACTATTTACCGCAATAACGTCTGAGTTTATTTTGTTTGTTTTTGTACACTCAATGAAGCTTTCCTTATCTGAATAACTTTTACTGTACAACTTAAACCTTACAGCCACAAACTTAAATGTATTTATTAGAATTTTATGTAATTAATTAGCAAAACAACACTTAATTATGAAGGGTGAATACAAATACAGGCCAAACTTAGTAAATTTCAAATTTTCTTTTCCTTCTTAACAATTATGCCCTCCTTTGTGTTTGTCTATCAGATAAAATCCTAATAGATTAAACTGAAGTTTGAATGTCAGAATGTGAAAAGTTAAAGTTTTATGAATACTGTTTCAAGGTGCTATGTCTTAAAATCATTCCCTTGTGTTTTGTAGTACCATGCATGCTGGAGCATGAGGCAGAGCAGGGAGTTTTAGGCTCCAAACCAACAGGCCTGAGGAAGAGGAGCCCCAGCGTCCCTGATGAAGCTTTGACAGTGGAAGTCCTCCTGCAACGTCTCAGCTTCTTCCACACCACCATGAGTCAACACGGGATGGACTCTGACATCATCAAACAGGTGGTCAAACAGCAGTTTTACATCATCAGCGCCGTTACTCTTAACAATCTGCTGCTGAGGAAAGACATGTGCTCTTGGGGTAAAGGCCTACAGATCAGGTAATCACACCAACACTTCCTTATTTTTTAAAACTAAACATGAAGGAGGCTACAGAAGAGAGATTTATGCATTATTTGGATTAACAATACATATAAAAATTAGAGCTCCGTCAAATTATGCTGCTAATAATATATATTGACCTGTTGGATATACTTTAACTTCCTGAGATGCTAAAGCTAGGAAAGCATGATGGGCAACATAGACTAGATTGCAATATTTTTTGCCACTATTTTAATAATGTTTATGATTTAAAAAGAAAACTATTTAATACTTTATAAGGTAAGTGTATGGCTGTGAGTGCATGGCACAGTATTCATAGCACCATAAAAACACAAAAATTGTTTTTGAAAAATATTCACGTTTGAATTTTTTCTTTTTCAAGACGACATTACCGTACTTAAAAAAAGTGTGATTTTAAACTACACACATTAAATTTTTTTTCCGGGGCAGTTATTGATATGTATTGATATTCTCGTGGAGAAAATGGTAAAAATAAAATTTCCAAAAATGCCGTCTGTTTTATTTATTATTTAACATCATTAATTGTTTATCTTTAGGCAGTTATGAGACACGGTGGTGAAACCTTAAACTGCTGATGCGCTCATTACTTGGTAGGTTGTTGTTAGGTAATCAAAGAGTGAATGAGTTGCTAGGTAACCAAATATCCACTTTCAGTTAGAGATAGCAGAGTAAAGAGGATACGATTTACACCATTTTGTTTTGAATTTGTAGAAAATCTGCAAATCTGAATCAATTTCCTCCTCCTTGTGTTGTTTTTGTTTACATTAACTCCTTTTAAAATTAAGTCTGCACATTTTTAAGTGTCTCTTGTCCTCTCTGGGTGAAGGTACAACGTTTGGCAGCTGGATGAGTGGCTGGGAGAGAGGGAGCTGAGCGGCTGTGGAGCAAAGGAAACTCTGGAGCCTCTCATTCAGGCTGCACAGCTTTTACAAATCAAGAAAAACACTGAAGCTGATGCCAAAGCAATCTGTAGCATGTGCTCCTCCCTCACCACAGCACAGGTTCGGCATGAGAAAACATTCCAGCTTTTTAATCTTTACACAAATAAATATAACTCAATACACTCTTATTTATTTCTTTTTTTAACAGATTGTTAAAATCCTGACCTTGTACACTCCAGTGATTGAGTTTGAAGAAAGAGTATCAAACACATTCATCACCACCATTAAAGTAAGGTCTTAATATAGGGGTGTCCAAAATGTGGCTCGGGGGCCATTTGTGACCTTTGAAATGATTTTAATCAGCCCAACCGACCATAAGTCATAACTGATGACCCCAAAAATTTGTAAATTGTTTATTATTTTAATAAGGCAACAATGTGAAGTCTTTTTTTTATGTTTCAAAACTTCAACTATTTATAGATTTTATATTTATAGATAAAACAGGAAAAACTTTATGAATTTTTTGGTCTGTGAGTAGTTTAAATTTGCCAATTTTGTGAGGGGCAAAAAGTTTGGGCACCACTATTTTTATCTCTAGTCTTTTATTATTAAGCTTCCATGTAATACTTAATTAACTCTTTTCTTTTCTTCCTTTTTAGAACCTTTTGAAAGGCAGAGCTGAGTCGTCCAACTTGATGATGGACGCCAAGAAAATATTCTCCGTCACATTCCCATTCACGCCTTCCTCTGTGGCTCTGGAGACCATCCAGATCCCCGCAAGCCTCAACCTGGGCTTCCTTATACGTGTCTAGACCTGACCTCTGACCTCTGATTGCACCTTGTTTTTCTAATCCTGTTTACAAGTAAATAAAATGAACCAAAGACTGTTTTCCATCAAAGTTTGTATCTTAAAAAAAAAGCTGTTATTTATAGATGTGTGAATATTGTTTTTTTTTTCCCCCAAGAATACAAACTGACTCAATAAGAAATATTCAAAAAAGTTTCTTAAAGAAGAAATTTTAAAAAGAAAATTTAGGAATTTTAGCAAACAAATGTGACATTTCACCTGTTGACATTAGTAAATATACAGTGCTGACTGTTAGCTTACTTACACATCATGGATGTGAAGGGTGTACAAATTTAAAACTTTTTCTAGAGTAGAATAAGAATACAGCATACAAACAAACAAAAACTGAGTTAATTTGGTACATGTAATTGAATTAAGTTTGGTAAATAAATTAACTTATTTACTTTTCTGTAACATGACAAAATATCTGCGTGGATAAATTTAATTTAAGTATCAAATTAACTCAGTTTTGGTTTTAGTGGGATCACCGGTTGTGTTTTTTCAGTGTACATCGTAGTGATTTTAAAAAATTAGACTTTGGTGTACAAGTTTGAATTTATTGTGGATTTATCTAAAAACAAGTCAGGCTTAGTTAGGTGTTATTGAAATTATAACACCTAACTACATCTCAGCTTATGGGAAAGTGAAACTTTCTTCACCGGGGCATTCTGGTTCTTGAGTTGTTTGATTGAAACTTGGACATAATTCATAGTTCAAACTGGATAATTATCCCAAACGCTCATTAAATCTGGTTGGAAATGCCTTCCCAAAGCCCCAACCTCAAACTTCTTGACCGTTTCTGGATTGTGCATAAAAGCGTAGCTCCAGCTCCAAAACAAATTAAGTTAACGCTGCAGTTTCTGACAGGAACAGTGATCAAACGTTCAGCCAAAGTTAAACAAGAAGCCTGTTGATGGCTACAGAAAGAGTTTCTCTTCAGCTGACTGAAAGACTCCTAACATGTGGGAATGTTTGTATGAATATGAGCTTATATAAATAATTTTACTCTGTGGGTTAGGGAAATGCCACATTAAATTTAAATAAACACACGGTTCTTGTTTTTAAGTCAATGAATTTATATGCTATATAATTATTTGCCCTGGAAAAGAAAACGTCCTAATCCACCATTAAAAACAGAATGAATGATGAACTTCATGTTTGATTTGTGGAATAAGAAATGTATTGAACTGCAGTGTTTCATGGCTAAAAAATTGGGTTATTATGGCCAAAATTATAAAATGTTATTTATAAAAAATATTAAAGACTTTGGACTTCAGAAGCAGTTTGATAATGGTTTGCATGTCAGACCAAGCTGGAGAGAAATATTAATTTGAGAGATATGCTCCTTTATTTTATCTGAAATGTTTTAAAACATTAATTTGAATTTTAAAAAAAAATTATCTTATGCTCAACTATAACCTACAATAGCATCTTGTTGTATATCTGAATTTAAAGACAAATTTGTCTTTTTCCCAATTATTTAAACTACCTGAAATTTTCAAAACACTAAGGTTTTCTCATTGAAAAACAAAAACCATAAACCAAAATCACAACATATTTTTACAGTGACATTGTATGCTAAATACGTCACATTTTGCATAAATTTTAAAGGTAGTTATGTTTAATTATCTCCATGCTGATATATGATTAACCAACCAACTTTTCCATGTAAACTAACTTATCCACGGTTGTTTTGAGACTTTGACAACTTTTATATTTATGATTAAACCCGTTCAGGTGTAAAACTACGTCCTAAATGTTCTTAATGTACCGAGGTTTGCATCCGGTTTCTTTAGTGGCGAGGATCCTTGATAAAACGAGCACACCCTCAGACCTGTCATGAGACAGAGGGGGCGGAGACAGCCAAAGTCCCGAGCAGGTGAATTACAAGCCGGGCAGGAAACGACGACACTTCCTGGAAGTTTCAAAATAAAGCTCAGGATTCAATTTCCCTGATTACCGGATCAAGCAAAGGAAGTATCAGATTCCTTCCTTATACAGAAACTGATATTAAAACTTGAAGGAGGCATCACTAGAGGTGGATAAATTGTATTAGAGGAAAACTACTTAAAAATATTTTTACACAAGTAAAAGTAAAAATGTGCCGTCCAAGAAATTACTTGTGTAAAAAAAGCACTAAAAGAAGGCAATTCAAGTATTGAGTAACTGATCAGAACATCTCATTTAATATTTTATAATGTCATCAAAGGGACAAAAAAAAAGTTACAATTATAAAATGACAAATTTTAAACAAAGAGTAAAACATGAAGTTAAAGTACATTTTATGCATTTATATTATTTTTGTGTATCTTTTCGTGGTGCATTTTTGGTCAAAACATGTTTGCTTTTCAGTTTGTGAACTTACTTACATGACTATATGGAGTGTCCAGAAATGTTATTTCATTATTACTAGTGACTTTAAGTAGATAATAATATAAGACAAATAAAATCAAAGTTATGGTGCAGTGAAAATTCTCCTAAAGATAATTTTTCCCTCAAGAAAATGTAATTGAGTAAATGCAACTTCATTGTTTTTTATACTTGTTAAAAATAAATAAAAACGATAGACGTAATACATCCAAATACAAGAAGGTATTACAGTAGTTCCTCTGGTGGTAAACATACTTTACAGTGAGAATTTAAACAAACCTGCCAAAATACTGCTGTTTTGTACATGATATTTATGCATAATGATAATAGTAAAAAAACTATCTTAATAATACTGCTAAACACTTCCAATCCAACCAGTGATTAACATTTTATAACAAGCATCACCTCCAATTTCTTTGGGTACTTCTACACTATCTAATACATTTTTCTTTTTCTTTTTTTTTTTTGCAGTTGTTTTTACATTGTAAAAATGATGAAAAACAATTTTGTGACTGAATTACCCTGAATGGATGTATTTGGTTGTAATGTTTTTATTTTAAAGCATCTTAGTTCCTTTAGAGGGGCTTTTATTGTGGAAACCCTTCCCGGAAGCGTGATCCTACTTTGTGAAACTTGTTTGGTGATTGTTTTATGGTTGTTAGAAACAAGTGCAGCCTCTCAGGGACTTTATGGCAACTTGGAAAGAAAGTACAGGGAAGCAGCAGGTGCTAAAAAACACAAAGTGAAGCACAAACATGGCTTTATCTGAGCTCTACACAAAGGTAAGAGTCAACTGTTTATTATTTCTTATCCTATTAACATATGTTTGATGTATTTTCACAGACATATGGAAACTTTCCCAGTGTTGTGGGAGTGTAACGTATCGTGAATGGGGGTTTTTAATAGAAAATATAAACATTTCTGTACAATTAAATGACGTTTATGGTTACTTTATGGAAAAATCTTAATTATTTTCCACTCTTTAAACCATTTCTTCCAGTATAACAGAGTGTGGATACCAGATAAAGAACAAGTGTGGAAATCGGCTGAAATCACTGAAGACTTCCACTCAGGCGATAATGTTCTTGAATTACTCCTCGAAGACGGAACTGTGAGCAAATAAAACCAACTCTGATGAATCTCTGCATGTGAAAATGAGTATCTGACCTTTGACCTGTCGTCCTGCAGGTTCACCTCCACCCTGTCGACCCCTCCAAACCCAAACTGCCCCCTCTCAGAAATCCAGACATCTTGGTAGGGGAGAACGACCTCACGGCTCTCAGCTACCTGCACGAACCTGCGGTCCTGCACAACCTCAAAGTCCGATTTGTCGAGTCCAGAATCATCTATACCTACTGTGGTAAGGATATTTATTTCTATTCCTGACTCCAGTGTCTTGCAGAATTATTAATGCTCAGTTTTAAGCCCTGCAAAAACACAAAATCTTACTTAGTTTCTAGTGCAAAACTAACTTACAAGCAACTTTTTTAGTAAGACATAGGAGCTTGTTTTAAGTAAATAATTCCTTATTATTGATGAAAAAGTGCTTATAACAAATATTTTCCCATGTTATTAGTGAAATAATCTGCCAATGGAACTAGTACTTTAAAAAAAAAAATCAATATTAAAGTATTATTTACATATTACAAGCTCCTATATCTTACTAAAAAAGTTATTCGTAAGTTAGTTTTGTCTTATTTCAAGTGTAATAATTTATTTGCGCTAGAAACTAAACCAAAAATAGTTGGCAAGATATTGTTTTTTTGCAGTGAGTCTGTCGCAATAAGCAATTGATCAATTAATAAGATAAATTAAGATGAGCTTCTGATTATTAATATTTTTTGATGGGAAATTTAGTTTTTACAGCGACATCATAATCTATTTTATTTATTGGTTTCAGTTGTATGTGTTTTTTCTTTCTGTTTTATTAATTGTTATTGGTTGTTATGTGTTTGTTTTGTTTTCTTTTTGAATATTTAAAATAGCTTTCAGTTTTAGAATTAAGTGTTCTTTACAAAATCTTTATTAGTAATATTATCACCTTCTTAAAAATAATAGCGCATGCATTTTTTAGCTAAAAGTACGTTTGGCACACAAAAAAATCACCTCTTCTTTCTTTCTAAAAGATGTTTTAGGTGGAAAAAGTTACTACTCTGACACCCCAAAATGTAATCCTGTCACCTTCAGAAGTCACCAAATCAGATGTGTATTTAATTTAATGTCCAATAAATGCAGCTTTATTTGAAAGCCTCAGAGGTTTGTTAGAGAATATCTAAAAAACAGTGTCTAACATGATGCTGTTTGAGGAACAAACAGGGAACGGAGACAATCATAATACTGTAGAAAAAAGGTCAATTAATAGCAGTGGATGAGCTGCAGAGATCCACAGCTTTGTTTGGAGTATCTGTTGACAGAGCAACTTTTATTTGAGCTCTTCATGTATTTGGCTCTTGCAAGAGTCAAGATTGTTTAATTGTTGGAAGAAAGTCATTCATGACTCACAGCAAACATGTAAGGCAGAAATGTCAACTTCTCATTTCTGGCCACATCAAGACCATGAACTGTAAAACACTTGAGCCACATTTAGTTGTGTCTACTATCTTTTACTCTTTAAGTCAAATAAATTTATCCAGTTTTAGATTTTGAACCTAAATGTGAGTTTGTGAAAGATAAACTTA
>CAEFZX010006146.1:0-106359 GCA_903066825.1 Alfaro cultratus | reverse complement strand
ATTACTACTTTGCACACACTCTGCATTCTCTTGATGAGCTTCAAGAGGTAGTCAGTCACCTGAAATGGTTTTCACTTCACAGCTGTGCCCTGTCAGGTTTTTCTACAATCTAATCTACAATGTTCATAGTCATGAAAATAAAGAAACCCATTTGAATGACCAGGTGTGTCCAAACATTGGGCCTGTACTGTATGCTATGCTGAAATCACATTGAGGAACTGGTTTCCTCAGTTCCCAGTTGCTCAATATGTGTTGTTAAGGTGGTGATTCAAAACAGAATCTATCATCAAATAAATCAGCACATACAAAAACAAAGAAACAAAAGTTGATTTAAACACTGTAAATACCCTTTGTTTGTCTGTAATATTTAAAATTCCTCCAAATGGATAACATGCATCGTGTGCCATGACTCGGTAAATAAAGGGGCTGTTGTGCATCTTTTCCTCGTCTTTCTCCTTCAGGACTTTTTGACCCGCTTGGTGTGCAACCTGCTGGAAGAGGGCAACGCCTTCTTCCGAGACCAGCAGTGGGAGGAGGCCGTCAGACTGTTCACTGAGGCCTTGAACATCTCAACCTACGCTGAAGGAGAGGATATCCAGATCCCTCAAGCTCTGCTGGAGAGTCTGTATGTCAACCGAGCCGCTGCCTACCACAGCATGGTGAGGCTCTTTGCTTTTGGGATGAATGAAGAAAGCTGCTGCTGTTTTTGAAATATCAGCAAATGTATTAAAAGGACTAAAAACCAATATGATTGCACGAGTACTATCCTGCAGCCTCAGGTTTTGCTAAATATAAATATACGCTTGGTGCACATAATAAGGGCTGAATCCGTTGATTGAATTACTCCTACTAAATTCAATTATTGACATAATTGAATTTATCAGTCAATATGTATAGCATATAACAAGGCAGTTCAAAGTGCTTTACATCATAAAAACAAAAATAAAGTCATAAAAGCAACATGCCAAATTAATCGTTAACTGGAGTATACAGACTCTAAACATTTTTATTTTAAATATACTTTTTCTGTTTAAGGTAAAATAAAAAAAACTTTGTCAGTGCATTTGTTCTACCCAGAACTCCTGAAGTGACATAGTTTCACCATCACATTATTTAAATTCTGTAGAAATAATCTCCTATTAGGCACATTATGCTGTATAATTATAAATAATTATTCATCCAAAAGATAGTTGTAAGCAGTTCTTCTTTAGCTGTAGATGATCGAGCGTACAATAAAGGAATGCTACGTTGTTTCATTTTAGGTAGTAAAATTAGTATTATCTCATTGAAAAATGTAAATGAATTATTTTACATCTTTTTATGTATTTCTGATATTTAAAAAAAATCAAAAGACTTAAAAGGTTAAATGAAAAGTCTGCAGAATGTGCCAATTTTTAAAATTTTTTTTCTCAATAAAAAAATCGAAGAGATAGAATAATTGTTTGCTAAAATAATTGTTAGTTGTAGCCCCTCACACATGTGTGTCCAGTTCCTCTCATTCCTGTCAGCTGAACCTCTCAGGCTCCATCAGGTCGGATGAGAACCGTCTGTGTGCAGCCATTTTCAGATCCCTCCACTGGTCTCAGAATGGCATTCACAGCAGCTATGTGTAAAATTCCTTGATCGGATTGAAATATATTTGGATTAAATAACCGAAATGTATCATTTAAATGGGCACAAAATTAATTAATCTGTGTGTTTACATGCAGCAGGCTTCTTTTTTTTTTTTAAGAATACAAGCACTGACATGAGCAGAGTTGTAAAATGTCCCTTAAAAATAATAATAAAAAATAACATAAGAAGAAGTTGTACTTCTGTTTGTGCCTACCTGAAAAACAAACAAACTCAGTGGTATGTTGTTTTTGTGAACTCTGAGCGCCCAGAACGAACCTGTAGCAGGTCTTAACAGCTGCTGAGACGTTTCTTCACTCCCTAATTAAGCTACAGGCTGAGCAACACAAGCTGTTGGTCTTCCTGCATCACAGGATGAGAGCACAGGAGGAAATAAAGATCCTCCCAAGTTTTGACCGTAAAATACTAGTTTTAGGCCAGATTTGCTTCCCATACTTGCAGTCTAGCCACTAATTCTACACATAGGGCGCACACATGGTCCGGTCAGTTAGCTACAGTCAGAATAACATAATCAGAACAAGTGTTTACATGCACGCTATTTGAATTATCAGTCTCAAGACAATAGATTCGGAATATTCTGATTGGGCCGGTCTCATTGATTTATTCCAATTATGTCCATGTAAACGTACGTAATCTCAACTATCTTGTACTCCCTGTCTTTTCTCAACATTTCTTTCCATACTTCTCGATTGCAGACAAGGAAATGAAATTATCTGTCGTGAACTACGAAACTGAGTACAATCCCAGGTGAATGTTTTTCAAACTGATAACGAGATCCATATGTGATCAGTTTCACACTGTCCCATCTGGTTCTGGGTTAATGTAGAAGTCCAAAGGTTGTAGTTCTGCACCACCCACCTTACATCATCCAGCTGATCCCGGTGGTGACTCAGAATTCAACATGGATCTTTATTCATACACAGTAGAGCACTTTGACAGTCAGCCACTCTTTATTGTTGGATGTATAAAGAAACAAATTGGTGTGACTCAGCAGTATTACAGATTTACCAGCTCAGTACACTGCAAAAACACAAAGTTTTACCAAGTATGTTTGGTCTGTTTTATAGTGAAAATATTTTTGTCACACTTCAAATAAGACAAAACTAACTTACAAGTAACTTTCCAGGAACATTTGCTGTTTGTTTTAATCAAATGATTCCTTGATATTAATGAAGTAATATTTCATATATTATTTGAATTTCATATATTATTTCACAGATAATATTTTTCCCATGTTAGAAGTGAAATAATCTGCCAGTGGAATTCTAGTACTTTTTAAAATCAATGTTAAGGAATTATTGATTTAAAGCAAGTTCTAATGTCTTGCTGGAAAGTTACTTGTAAGTTACTTTTCTTATGTCAATTGTAATACTATATTTATTCTAGATACTAGGCCAAAAAGATTTTGTGGTTTTTTTGTAGTGTAAGCTTAGGATATTAGAACAACCAGTGCAGTCGACGGTTCTTCCTGCTGTTATTTTTATCTAGACTGTTCTTCCTCTCCTCCTTTTAAACAGTGCCAGCCTGATGAATGTCTGCTAAGAAATGTGGCTAAATCATTTGGATGTTTTTGGTATTTACAAGGTCATTGAACCTCTGCATACAGAGGGAGCAACACTCATCAGCTCCACCGTGTTGAAAACATGTTCTTTCTAACAAAATAGTAATCAAATGTTCCCTTTTTTGTGCTTTGCTATTGTGAATCGTCACCTCGCCTTCTCTTGCTTTAACAAGGGAAAGTATCATGAAGGTGTGGAGGACTCGGACAGCGCTCTGGGGGTGTGCGACGGCAGCCGCAGGGCGCTCTACAGGAAGGCGCTGTGCCTGAAGGAGCTGGGGAAGCACAAGGAGGCGTACGACTGCACCACCGTCTGCCTGCTCAGCAATCCTCTGGTACGGTTAGGTTCGAAGCTTTAAGGCGTGTAAAACAAGCTGGGTAAAAGAGCCAAACGACTCACTCGTTTAACTCTCTACAGGACAAACAGGTGATTGAGCTCTCACAGGAGCTGGCCTCCCAGCTGGGGATGAAAATTCGAAAACCTTATGTGAGTTCAAAGGTGAGCAAGTGAGGTGATGTTTACTTTGCGAAGCAAAAGAAAAGCAAATATTTTCTTAGCTTTGGTGTTGAGTTATTGAGCTTCATTAAAATAAAAAAAACACAGTGAAAGTAAACCAAAGCCCAGCTTTGGTTGGTATAAATTCAATCTTGTAGTGAATTTGGACAATAAGGAAAGAAAAGTCAGTTTTCTTGCCAAAGCGTTATGAACTAATATTTGAGTTACAAATGGAAAATAATAATGAAAACACTTTAATTCTGTAGCTATAACACATTTTTATTGGTCTTTACTGGATTTTATTGTTTGGCTTGGTGTAATCCACCTTCAGTCTATGCTGTGAATATTCCTTTTACGTCATTTATTCTTATAATAGTTTGTGCTGTTATTCTTACATTTAAAGTCACCCCAGATTGTACTTTATATATCCCCCGCCCCCTTTCTCTCTTCTAGACCCCTCCCAGTAATGTTATTCGAAATGGTGTGAATCCTCCAAGTGTCGATGCAGCAGGTCAGAAATCCTCACTTTCGAGTCTCTAATTGATGCAAAATCAGCCAAAGGTTTGAAATTCTTGTGACATAAATTTTCTTTTTGCTTCACACAGTCAACTTCTGCAGGGTTCCTAAGCCCGCCATCCCCTCCACGCCTCCTGGCTCCAGTCTTCCTGCAGTCGCTCACCAGGTGAAAGCTGTGGAGGACTTGGAGGTGATGGACGACGACTTGGACAGTCTGCTTGACAGCTTTCCTACTGGCCAGGTTTCATCTGAGGTACAGTGGGCTGTGTTGTTGTTTTTTTCTTTGAAGATGAGTAAACTTTATGTAGGAAAAGTAGTTATTACTGGGGGTCCGCACATCCTTCAGCGGTTTGGAGGAGTGTGGCAAATGACGGTCAGGAAGTGAGGGCAGGGTTGTCCTGTCAGACCGTCAGTTACCGAAACGACACAAGGTTTCTGGACCTGGTCCTGGATGTGCTGACTGTTAAGAGTAAAAGATGTGTGGGATCCAACTGAGACTGTGGGTAGGTTAAATTTGTATGTCTGAATTTAAGACCTTAAAATGTCTTAAATTCATTTTTTTTAATTAATTGGCTTTAAATATGTTAATCACAAGTCTTAAATTTTTTTGTGGCAGGACTATTTAATAAATAAAAATTATTTATTTCTTCTCAATGGATTTTTTTGTCAGGCAAAAAGTTTGAGTCACATGCAAAATCTTCATAGCAAACTGTGACTCGAGACGGTTAATGCTACTGGCAACTAGCTGCTAGTATAACCTTGCTAGTTAGCTAGTTTTATTGCCTCTTTAATGGGCACAAAGCAGGATTCATAGTTTTTGCCATGCTTGATTGTAATGCAACAAAGTTCCCCCAACAATCCCCTGTATTTGTAGTTGTTTTTGTGTTCAATTTTATTCATGGTGGCATTAAAAATGTCTCAATAAGCTTTAATTTTGACTTCCTGAAGCCGGCAGACACCCTGTATTGCTACTTTAAACTTAGTCAGTTGCTATAAATAATCATTTTAGCCGCTGCTTCTCTTATCTCCAAATCTTTCTCAGGCTTTGCCGTTCTCGGACCCTGGCCATGCGGCCACGTCCACCACCTTCCTTCCTGCCCCAACGCCCCAGCTGCCCCCGGCCTTTTTCAGCTCATCCATCAGCCAGCTCAACTCCTTGGACTCGTTCACAAACGGTGATCACAGCACAACTGCTGCAGCTTTGGATATCCTCGATGACCTCTACACTGCTGGGAATGGATGCGGAGCAGACGCCTCCACACTGGATAACCTGGATGGGCTTGATTCTCTGGACATCCTTGACGACATTTTGGACTTGACGCCGAATGCTGCTGCTGCTGCTGCTGCTAAAGAGCCTAAAATGGAGTTTGGTGAGGGAAGAAAGACTCTAGATGAAGTGTGGAATGAAGCGGACACTGCTGGGTCCGTCGCCGATATAAAACTTCAGAATGGCCACGATCCTAAAGCTGCTGCTAACGCCACGAAGCAGCTCGACTCTCTAGACGCCTTGGACTCCTTTCCCGCTGTGGAAAGTGTTGGGCCTGCTCTACCAGGGGTTTCTGTTGGTGGAACAAGTCTGGACTCCCTCTCTGACTTCAGCTCAAACGGTAAAGTTGATCTGTAACTCATTGGTTAACCAGAATGGTAGGGGTGGGTGATATGGACATGCAGAAAGCTTCATTTTAAGAACCGTGTGGATGCGAGGAGGCGGGAAAAGTTACATTTTGGATGTTTCTTTGCTGTCTGTATTTTGTGCTCTGGTATTACTCCTCAGGTTTCTCCGAGTCTGTCAGATCTGCAGCTTCCTTAACAAAATCTCCAAATAAACTCAGCAAAGTAAGACTGGGTTCACAACCGGTTGGCTGCTGTTTTATTTTTGGTATTGTTTTTTAACATTAATAGGAATCATTTTCACTTGCAGGTGAAGGATACCCACAATGGGACTGTCTCTAACCTGCTGTCCTCCACCCATGACTTCCTGCCGGCTTGCGCCCTCTGTTTTCCTCGTGGAGGTCTGTTAGACGTTTTCTCTTCATCGGATTTGATTCTGATGGATGTCTATAGATAGGCTTTTAATGTGTGGGTGTATTTCCTTTCCCTAGGTAAAAGTGTGTACAGTTTTGTTCACAAGCCAGACCTGGTCCACAACTGTAAGAGAGACATTTTGTTATGCAGACGGAAAGCTGGCTCTTCCTCAGAGTGGACGAGAGTGAGACCGCTTCCTTCCGCTTCATTCTACGGACCTTTTGTTCTTTGCCGAGGTAAGACAACGTCAAAGAGACGGAGTTTGTAGTATCCAAGCACGGCTAATGATTGCTACATGAGTTTTTCAACTCATGTAACTTTTATCTACCTTGCATTTTTTTTTGCTGTTCCATTCATAATAACCGGTAAAAACTTTGAGAATTAAATGCTATAGGTAACAGCTCGGTTTGCTTGTTCAGACATAAAGTCTGTTAGCCATTTATGCTGCTTGTTTCAATTACTTTCTATTTAAGTAAATGCAGTTTGGACAAGCTTTATTAAAGATGACTGTTGTGTTCTGGTCCAACTTAAGGTAATTTGAAACTGGAAACTGCAGATGACAAAGAAACGCTTAATGCCTGGTATTTGCTAGCAGTAGCTGCGTTTCCGTACACAAAACTTTGTCGATATTCCTCTAAACACAATTTTGGTGTTTCCATTAAATAAAAAGAAAATAAAAGTCACTCGGGTATAAGTTTGTTTACGCTATAAATGATTAAAAAACATTACATGACATGATCCACCTACCACTTCCTGTTGTCTTTGTCTTTCTCGCCGGTTCATCACTTGACTTATGTGATGCGAAATAAGTGTTTCCAACGCAGCTTTGCGAAATACACTAATTTCAATATGGCGGAAAAACCGCAAAACCTTTTGATCAGAAAGAAATTGCTTTTTCAAAATTGACAAGTTTCTATTAAGCAAAATTATTTTAATAATTCCAATTTGTGCAATTTTTGGTCAATGGAAACACAGCTTATTGCTCAGTTGCGGTGGTGTGAAAAAATATTTCTTTAGATATATTTTGTGTTTTTGCTTGTTTTGTCACACTAATTGTATGATAAAAACTAATGTTAATATCAGAGAAAGATATTGTGTTAAATACAGCATACAGTTTGAAGTCACACCACAGCATCTCTTTCAGATTGAAGTCCAGACTTTGACTAGGTCTTTCCAAAACTGTAATTTAATGTTTTAACAATTTGTGTTTAAAGTTTTCTGCTTGGTCTGTGTAACTTTTTTTCCTTTTTAATAAATGAAACCATGACTTAAAACATTTTTTGTAAGTATTTAATCAGGTTATCTTCATCTGATATTTCTATTTCTTTGAACTGAAACATTTATTCCCATAAACGCAGAAGAAATGGCTTTATTTTTTATTCTTTTTGTATTTAGAGCTGCTGAAGTCTGGGGATGTGGGTGTGTGCAAGTATGGAGAAAAATGCACATTTGCCTACAACCAGCTGGAGATTGACGTTTGGACAGAGGAAAGAAAGGGACGGCTGGACAGGTTCTCCCTGCTTGGAGCATTAGCGGTCCAACTGGACCCGGTGAGCAGCATCATTGGCCTTCTGCAGGAACACAAGGGCATGTTTATCTTCCTCTGCCAGGTTAGTGCGCGCACACCATCATATCTGAAAGGTTTAAAGCTGAAGACACTGGGGTTGACTTTAGTTTTCAAGTATTTTTTTAATGTCATGTCTCCTTAGGAATGCTACGACAGTAAACCTAGAATCATCAGTAAGCGCTCCTGCGTCAGTCAAACCATCTGCTCCAACTTGGATGCTTGTCACAACTTTGATGCTAATAAGTGAGTCTGCATCAATCCTGAGCCCTCAAAGCTTCTTTGGTTCCAGGTTCACACGACCTCCAACGTCTCCCCTCTGCCTCCCACCAGGTGCTTGGCCTTTGTGGTGAGGACCCACAACATTAACTACAGCAAAGTCCGTCCTTTCAGCGTCGTGTGCCACTTGGATTTGTGCCGACAGGCCATCCGATACGGCTGCCAGCGGGAGGACAATTGTGTGTTTGCTCACTCCATCATAGAGCTGAAAACCTGGAGGGTTCAGCGCCATACAGGTGCAGTTATGTCACAATAACAGACGCACTAGTTGAACTGTCACACAGGTTGTATGATCCAGGAAGTTACGTTCTCAGAAGAGCAAAATTTTGAGGTACATTCAGGCGAACAGTTTCTCCCCCTTTGCTGCAAGATGCTCCAAATCCTATTCGTCTGTACCTGAAAATAACCTTTGCGATACATTTCAAAACATTTTTAAAGTGATATTTGCTTCAAAACTTCCTGCATTGTTGTTCTAAAGACTTGATAAACATTTTTTTAAAGCAGCATGTATAGTTGATTGCCACCTTGTAAATACTCAATGACAAAATAGGGATCAGTTTTATTCAAATGTGTGTTAATTTACAGGCATCAGTCTGGATGAGATTGCGAAAGTGTCCATGAGATTTTATGACAAGCAGGAACAAAACTCAAGAAAGGAGAAAGAAAGAAGGGTAAGGAATGAGATTGGTTTAATTGACAGTACATCAGTTTATCTATAGGCTGATTATTTATTCGAAATTAGTTTCAATCTTGTTTTGATTCAGTAGAAAAAGTATTGACCCATTACAAATTTCCTTTTTTTTTTGTTGTCACACCTAAGTGTTAATGTGTTTGTCAAATAAATGTTAATATCTGAGATAACCTGAAGAAAAACAAAGAGCAGTATTAAAATGATGATTTCATTTATGGAGAGAACGATCAACCAATCTGGTGCTCCGTTTAAAAGTAAACATCCTTTAAACCTGTCCATTAACCCTTGAAACCAACAACTGGCATCTTGTTTTTGCAGTAATTAGAAAAGCAGAAAGGTGCGTGAAAACGTGAGAGTATTTTTACAGATTTTTGAGCATACATGGCTTGTTTAAGAGCCCTCCATATCATCCTTTGCCATATTAATCTAACTACTGCCAAAATTTTAATTTGTCTTGGGATGTCATGCAGTCTTTTAGTCATGTTGGTAGTCGCAGTTTGAATCTGTTTGACATTTTATCCAGATTGAGCTCATTCTGCTTTTAAATCAGAAAGTCAGCAACGTTTGGTTATTGTTGCTTTACTGTTGGCAGCAAAAACAAATTGATACATTTTTTTCTTTCTATTTTATGGCATTAAAACATGTTGACAAAGAAGGTTTTACAGTACTATGTCCGAGTACAGGTGAAGTTTATTGCTGAAAATTTCATTGACGTCCAACTTTCCATGTTGAAATTCTGACTTATGTTTAGGTTTTCTGACTTTTCCCAGGTTAAATGACTTGTGTCCTTTTTAATTTTTTGACTTTTATACAGAAACTGAATTTACGATGTCATGAAATAACATCAGCCTCTATTAATTTTCCTGTCTCCAGCTGTCTTCTGGTGGAGGTGGAGGCAAATTAAAAGGATCAAGCAATGCTGGAGGAAGTCTCAACATGAAGATGAAGTTTGCATGTTCACAGTGCTGGCGGGATGGCCTGATCAGCGAACCGGACAAAGGCCTCAAATACTGTACAGCTAAAGCCAGACACGCGTGAGGAAATACGACAGTCCACATATATTCAGTAGATTTATTTAATGTAACTGGTCTATAAACTTTTCTTATTCAGGCAGGAATATTTGTGACTCAGCACACTGTAGACAGAACCATGCATTCTTGACAGTAGTTATCATAATAAATAAATGTGTTATAATATGTGAGTAGTACAATATTCTCACTAGAAAAAGACTTTAGTGGCAAAACCATTGACAATTTTTTAAACCATTAAAGACTGATTCAGTTAATTAAAAATGTTCTTTTATAGGCCCAGATCTGCTCTATTCAGTGTCTAGATTTAATTTAAATCAATGCCTCTGGGTTTGTGCACTTTTCATTTCCAGGTGGACCAAAGACAGACGAGTGCTGCTGGTCAGGTCCTCAGAGCGGAGTAAATGGGTTCTTGTCCGACCACTGCCACACGCCAAGAACTTCCCTCTGTACTATGATGTAGGTCTGCTAATCCTAAATATAGGAGGCTTTACGCAAGCGCTCATCCTGGACGAGCCCCCAGATTTTTGTTGTATGACTCATTTAGCCCAGAGGTTTAACCTCATGTCCAAAGTCTTGAACTGCTACTTCAATATTTCCACATAATGTTGTTTCCGTTTGTTCCTACCAATTTATGAGAAATTCCTCCTGCAGTAGAACAAATTCAAGTTGCCTTCCCCGAACCTTCACAGTTGGTACGATATTCTCAGGCTTGCAATTTTTCTCTTTTTCCCTCGAGTGTAGCAGTCACTATCATTTTAGTTTCAACAAAATGCAATACCAACTTCAAGTAGCATTTTTACAATAAGTTTTTCTTTTGTTTTGGGGTCAGCTATTGATATTGGCAGTTGGGCCTCTTGGCTGCTTCTCTGTTTAATACGAATGAAATCTACACTTCAGATTTTTGTGGGGGGAAGAAAAAGGTCCTTGTGTGATTCTTCTTTCTGTTCACAATTAGGCCCTATTTTGTCATGGTCTATTGCATAAAATGCAACTAAAACACAAATAGCTTCCTGATTTTTACGTGACAAAATGTGAAAAAGTCGAAACACTTTTCCAATTCTGCGTGTATTTATTTATTTATTTATTTTTCTGTCAGATGTGTGCACAGATTCTGGAGAAGAGAAAGTGCAACTACACTGGAAACTGCACCTTTGCTCACAGCCAAGAGGAGAAGGAGATGTGGATGTATATGAAAAATAACGAGTGTGAGTGATTTCAATTTCCCTCCACTGCAGTAGCTACAAAATAACAAAACAATCACACAAATCCTGTCTGGTGTTTGAATAATTTGGAGTCACATTTTAGATGCTTTTGTTTTATTAAGGAATATTGTTGTTTGGTTTGTTAAACCAGTTGTGTTTGTGTTTGCAGTGTATGACATGGAGCAAGTATACAACATGTGGCTGGCTTTAGCTGCTCAAAACCGCCAGTCAGATGGATCCGTGTGCAATCAGTCTAACCCTGAGGAGAAATTCATCGCCATGCCAACCGACTATGCAGAACAAATGGTTGGTGAATGGTCTGTTTGCTTAGTAATTGTCATTGCAGCAAAAAGGAGGTTTTAAACATGCATCCTTATTATCCCTGTTTTTAGGATGGCTTCCACTGCCGGCTGTGTGGTAAGCACAGTAACAGCGAGCGGCAGTGGCAGCAGCACATTTCTACGGAGAAGCACAAAGACCGAGTGTTCAGCTGTGAGGGTGAAGACGAGGCTCTGACGTGGAGCTACCGCTTCCCCGGAGCGTGTTTTAAAATCTGCCCCAAGTAAGCTCCGTGTCTGTCTGACTGTCCAGTCCTCCTCCACTTAAGACGTTTCCTCGGGTTCGGAAACGGCTTAACCCAAGCGAGGACCAGTCGCAAATTGAGCGTTATCTTTGTGATTTCCAGAATCGACGACGACGGCGGCGGCTGTCCTGATGGGGTAAGCTGCGACTACGCTCACGGTTCAGAGGAGCTTCAGGAGTGGATCGAGAGACGGGATTTTCTCCGACAAAAGCTAGCCAAAGCCAGGGAAGACATGCTCATCATGCCGGACGAGCTTGACTTTGGGAAGTACAACTTTCTGCTTCAGGATTGAGAATAATGGGACTTGAACTGAAACCAAAGGGACAGCAATCAGGATTTCCAGCTAGCCAAATATACCATTGAATCTATGGAAGTATTTGCCTTTCAAAAAAAAAGTCACCATCTAAACTTAATTTTAATGTTTTTAAGTCTCTAGCAACACATTCTCTGCTCATTTTTGCTTAATGTCAGCATTGTTGTTAAGTAAAACATCCTTTGAATGTAATGCATAAACTGAAATGTGTAGCTGCCATGAAGGAATCGGTTATATTTTTTTCTAAGGTTCATATTCAACCATGCTTCCTATTTTTGTTTTTACTCTCTCCCGCCGTTTGGCTTTTTTCAGAAGCATTTTATCCTTTTATCCCACAGTTTGTCAAAGTTAGCTGAATGTTGGAAAAACTTAAAGCCCTTACATACTTAAAATCAATTACTTTGATTTTATACAAACAAGGTATGAGACATTTGGTTATTTTTATTTTTGTCTCAGAATATTAAAGAAATGTCAAAGAAACCTGCTGTCAAAGACTTTCCTCATTTTAGCTTCTGATGTGAAGGGGAACCTGCACAAAACTGATGCATAATCTGACATCTTCTTCATTTATATTTTAATTTTGCAGAAATTCTCCTTTTTTCTATATTTTTTTATAAGAAACAGTTGGATGTTTTCTTAATATGCTGAGGGTACCAGGAATACAGTGCTAAGCATAATAAATTCAACCTTGCTTGCAGTAACATACTTTTACCAAAAAGCCAATATAAATAACAGATTTGCAATCTTTACACAATTCTTTACATGTAGAAAAATATCCATTTGTAGCTAATTTCGTGGTGGCTTTATTTGCTCCAGTTAACAACCCCAACCAAATAGTCCTACTTTTTAGGTTTGTCAGAAGCTGGAGAAACTTTTCTTTTGTCTTCTGACTCTTTGAAACCCTGGGGTATAAATATGACATAACAGTTAAGTCCATGTTTTTTTCAGTTGCTAGGCTGCGCTAGGATGCTGTTTTTTTCCCGTGTCTCCACACATAGTAAGCAGGATGCAAATACTGAGATGTAATTTAAAACATACTTAAATTTCGGTATATTTAATAGTTTACTTTTAAAGTAAGCGTTAAGTGAAGTTTGAAAAATTCTATTTTGAGCATATATTTCAAAATATACACATATCAACAAAGCATATTGTTTCATTGGTACACTTGAGAAAATGCATATTTTATTCACTTAAAGCATACTTTTATTTAATATATTTCTTAAAAGTATTTTTTGATACAGTTATATTCAAGTGTGTTTAAAGTTATAATGTCAAAATTAGTACAAACATTTTTTTAGTATACTTCGCATATATTTATAGGTAGTAAAAACTTAAAACTTAGTATACTTAAAATGTACTTACATAAATGTAAGTATGAAACATACTAAAGTATATTTGTCTCACTACGAGTGATGGGAAAAAACCTGTCTGTAAAGAGTGGGGTCACTAATTAAACACTCCAACATTTTTGGGTGGAGTAAAGATGGACAAAAGTCCTACCATTACAAATATAAACATGAGGCGCCGCAGCAATGTGCTCTAATTGACTTGATTTGGTCAGATGAGACTAAGCTTATGCTTTTTAGTAACAAATGCTAAACCAAACAATATGTGGGAGAAGCATATCAGTGGAGCACCAGGTTCATGACAGTAACTACTATATTAAAGATGTGTTAATGAAAACGCTAAATTTGGAGGTGAATGTTGATAAGAAACTTTGATTTAAAGTCATTTGAATTAACGAAAACCACTTTAGAAGTATATTATGAGCGTTAAAGTTTATATCAATCGACTTTACACAGGTGTTATCGTCTTCTTTTTAGACAAAGTTCTCGGTTTGCTCAAATAGTCACGTACGCCAGCACTTGCTGCCCGGCGCGCGCTCCCGACGCAGCGGAAGCAGATTGTGTCGTGTTGACCATTCTGACACGACACCGCTGCACTGCCTGCATCGGCCACTAGGTGTCACTGCTCGCCCCTAACGAAGCCCTGCTGTGGACCGCACGTGCAGACGTGCATGGTGTACAGAACCCAGCTTCCAGTCTGTGAAATCCTGTTGTTGTTGTTGCTTTGAGGGACCCGCCCCCCGCTTTCTGATTGGCTCTCCTGCTCAACTGAAAGGCCGCGCTGTCCAATCCACGGAGTTCGGGGGCGTGGCTTCTGCTACTCATTAAATCCATAATAGCTGGAGACATGCGGGCGTCCCTGTGATGCAGAGAAGTTAGTGAAAAGTGAAAGAAGTGACTTGCAGAGCGCATTTACTGGGTTTGCTTCGTATTTTGAGGATCTTCTTCTGAGTGGGAGCAGTTTTTGTTATTTTTGTTGTTGTTTTTTGGCTTCTTGTCGACAAGAGCAGGTGCGTCACTGTTCATCATGTCAGCAACGAGTGAAATCCTCTTTGGAGAGAGAAGCGAGATTCCTGATCTCCTAAAAGCCCTGGCTGACTATCCCTTCTCTTTTCCAGCTTTTGATGACATCGGTGAGTTGTTTTTTTATTGCTATTTATTAATTGTTTCACTCAGAAAAAGTTTGCATCGATTTATGTTTTTTCTTAATATACACTTCAAAACCTACTTTAATGCCATTTTAAGTGGAGGTATACTCTACTGTAGGGTTCTGTAAAGCCTAACTACACACTTTAATGTTAGATTAGTACTATTTAAAGGGCTGCATAAAGTATCTCCAAATAACCAGAAATTAATTAGTAATTTTAAACAATCATGGGGCCATTTGATGCTGACATTACTTTGTGACAGTCTAAATATTTTTGTTGTTGTTTTCTGTGATTTGAAATAAATGCAGTTTGCGCTCATAAGGTTTAAGTAAAAATAAATTAAAACAGAGAGTTATTGAGTTACTGGTTATTTATAAGTTCACAGTGCGACAGTTGCAGGTGAGTTTTAAGTGTGGAAATATGTCCTCTCCTCATGAGCAGCTGTGACATCACCAGATTGCACTCTTTCAGCTTATGGTGACAACATGGCCACCTGAAGCTGATGCAACACAACAGAAACAGCCTCCACTCAGACTTAACTTTGTGTTTGATTTCCACTCAGACTTAACTTTGTGTTTGATTTCCACTCAGGCTTAACTTTGTGTTTGATTTCCACTCAGACTTAACTTTGTGTTTGATTTCCACTCAGACTTAACTTTGTGTTTGATTTCCACTCAGACTTAACTTTGTGTTTGATTTCCACTCAGGCTTAACTTTGTGTTTGATTTCCACTCAGACTTAACTTTTCAAAATCACACTCTTCAGAACATTACGACGGTGCAGATGAGTCATTCATTTGCTCTGCAACTTTCAGATTAATTTCATCTGTAGCCCCAAGAAAAACAGTCTTTTGCAGACATCACACTTTATCAGTTAGTTTGAAGTTAAAAAAAGCACATTGTTGTCTCTTCAAGCAACTTAAAAGTGATCTTTTTAATTTGTACGTTGTCTTTTGCTTGGTTACTGAGGCTTTACTTATGTGTACGACTTGTTCCTCTCATTCATTGATGTCTCTGAGGATTACATTGCAACAATTGTCAAAGTGATAACAAATGTTTTTAAAGGTTTGCCATTTCAGCACTGGATAGCTCCCCAGGCTGTATAGTCCAAGGGCAGAACTGCTGTTCTCTTCCAACTGTTCTCTTAACCCTCCCTATGGCAGATTGTCACATCGTCTGCCAAGCTGCACAGAGAAAATTATACGTATTAGAAGTGGAACTGGGTATTACATTCTGCTGTTGTTTGTGTTCGGTTTAACGAATGCATCCGGAGATATTTCTGTCTTGTTAAACGGTTGGAAGAGGGATTCTTTAACTTTTCAGTATAAATGCGACATTTTTCCCTTTTCATTCTAAGTTTTATCACTCACTCTTACCCTGCAGAAAAGCAAACTGCACCCTTTTCTTTTCTGATGTCGTGGGACTGAAGAATTGTGTAAAGAACCGGGGAAAAAAAGAGGAGAAATATTACCGGTGTACAAGTGATGCTTCTGAAGGATTCATGAAAAAAAAATGCTGCTGGGAATTGATTAAATCACTCACCTGAAATAGGCCAAATCTTCCCCACAATCACCCACAGAGCTTCATCATTCTTGTCTTTAAAATGTCAATGTGGATTTCCTTACTATGAATGCAATGATCAAGTTGCTTTTCCTCCAATTTCTTAATGTTTATATACATGGTAAAAATATGAAACGGTTTCCCACAAATTTTAATAGCTTCTAGCTTTTTATTGTTCTGTATTTATTAAGTAATACAAGTATGAGACGTTGATGTTAGTCAATTAACTAGCCTGCATTCTGATGCTTAACAGATATGCTAGCTGTTAAGCATGACAACTGACAACTGCAGTTTTACAACAGCATTCCCTTAATGAGAGTGAAGGCAGATGCTTATATAGTTTCAGCACCATTACTGTCTCTCTCAAGCAGAAATATTATATTTCTTGTAAGCAAAAAAAAAAAAAAAAGGCCAAGCTTTGTTTAAGCCAGCTGACTAGCAGTGTGCAGGCTGGGAGGACTGCCCGTTTTAGCTCGACTCAGCTGGACAAAACTGATCACTCTGGCTGCACTTTTTCTGGCATTAAAATGGTTTGCACTTCCATAGATTTTGATCACCTACTCAAACCTTTTGACACAGCTCATGGTGTTACCTGATCATGTGTTATGAAGACGGCTTACAGGCCGCATTACTCTGCGTGGCATTCATGAACCAGCTGCTGCCTGGGAAATTCCCTGGCCTCCTTTCAGCCTGGACTAGCAGCTTGTTTACCAGGCAGCTATTATTAATGGCGTAAACAGATATAGGCAGTGAAAGTGGGTTGAATACCCCAGTACACCTTTCAGTTCGGGAGAGCACGTGACGAGCAGAAAGGTGTGTGAAAACGTGAGCGTCCGCACTTTCATGTGTCAGTTTGAGCAGTGATTAAATCGCACGGAGTCGAATGTTTTCATTTTCGGGAACTGGAAATAAATATGAGAACATGAATTTAAAAACAAAACTAAAAAATAATAAAAAGTTAGTAGTGACTGATGTCTGTTGTGCTCTTCCTGTGTCCTCGCGCTTGTCTGCTCGTTTTTAATCCGCGAGCACGCGCGTTCCTGCTGCTGTTCTCCTTTTCACACACACGTGCGGAGGCTCTGAAGCCACGCCCCTCGACAGCTTGCGCTTTCACGTGAGCGAAGGCGAGGGCGGGCCGCACGTGTTGGTCCACGAGTGACCCGTTCTTGGTAGAGAAGTCACAGCAGACCAGTGTGTTTTTGGGAGAGCTGCTGACTTGCAACCTTGGGCTGCACGCCATACGTAAACAACTTTAATTAATTAATTAATTAATTTTCCCCTCATTATCTCTGCGGGTTTTGTCCAATCTAGTGAGTTGTCATTTGTAGTTTTGTTTTTTAGCGCTATTTTTATTGAAAAAATATGTTCCAATATCTACATATTCTTCGCGATATTACTCTATGTACATTATCTTTCAGCGTTTACTACCTATAAGACAGAGTAGCTACGACACCAACAAAAATGAGACGCTGATGCATATTCATGTGCAAAAGCAGCGACAACCAATCAGCTCCTACTATTCCCCCTCAGAAGGCGGGACTCGCGCTTATGAATATCCAATGAGCGCGCTCGGTGAGTACGCAGAACGAGACGGCTGCGAAGTCTATTAGACACGTCTTATTATTGATAAAGAAGGTCCGACATTAGCTGTGGTCGAAGAAACAGTGGGGGAGCTTTTTATCGCCGTGGTTCTGGTTCTGGTTCTGGACCCAGCATTAGCTGCCAGCTCAACCTCCGTCTTGCCCGTAGCCTTGGCACGGAACAATGCCTGGCAAAGCCGAGGTGGCAGTGGCGCTCCCAGCCGCAGCGGCTCCTCAGAAGTCCTACCCGTTTGTTTTAAAGAAGATCATGGACATCCCGCCTCCTAACATCCTGGAGGAAGGAGACGACGGTAAGCTACCGGTGTCGATTTTAAGAGTTTTCCAGGGCTTTTATTTTAAGGCAACAGAACTAGTTCACACGCTCCGTGTGCTACTTAGGGGTCATTATGTGCGCGTTGTTAGTGTAAGGTGTTGGTGATGGAGGGGCTTGTGTGCCATGTGTTGCTCAAAGCCCGTTTCATCTGAGGCTGGGGTTGGGAGGGGGGAAGCGTAAAAAGAACAAAAAGTTCCCACTTCTCTGGGCCGCTCTGGAGCCAATAAAACCACTCCGTGAGGACGCTTCCGGGCGGAGAAACGGCTTGGCTGTTTCATCCAACTCATGCTTTAAATGTTTTATTTGTTTTTCTTTGCTCAGACTGTGTCGCTTTGTGTCTAGGGCTGTTTATGCGGAAGAGCCCCGGTCTGACTTCCGTGACGCCCCGTGCTGTAATGTTCCGCTCTCAACGACAAGCGTCACCGACAAACTATTTGATTGGAATCCTCCTTTATTTACACGGTTTTTGACTGTACGTGACACCACCCGCTTCCTGTTCGTGTGTAAATACACCCACCTCTGCTGCTGTGCATGTGTGTTCAGTGGGAAACAGAAATTGCATATTTATTAAAGCCGACAGTCAGACCTTATTGCTAAATACGCAAGTTTGTCGCCAATAAAACAAACTGCCATTTTTCTTTTACTGATTTGCTTTAAAGCGCATCCTACAAAGATAAAATGTACATTTCTGAGCGCCAGATCGCCCGTGTGTCTAGTGACGTCACGCCAGGCAATGATCAGATTTCTTGTATAGTTTTAAAGTTTTGCTCATGTTTTTAATCAAAACCCTCCCTTAATGCAGTTTTCTTGTTCTGTGTCCTGTACAATTCCAGCAAAAGATGATGTAGGGTTTTTTATTTCTTCTTCTTCTTTAAGGAAAATTTGCGTCAACAAGGTTTGTGATGTGAAAGCACGACAGACTGGACTGGACCGATTTCATAATCAAATATTTTCTACATTCCTGCTGATAGAAACGCTTTAAAACTGTCCAGTCGAATCATTCGATTAAGCATTGCTGTCCAAAACGAGGAGCCAAGGCTGGCCGTATAAGATGTACTGATTCTCCTCACTGACATTCCATGCCATTACATGGAATGTTTTAATTATATTTAATAAATAATATATAACTTATAATCATAATAAAAGCATTTAAAAGGATGTAATGACTGTAATGTTTATGGTGAGCCGGTCTGAGGTTTAAAGTGATCTTTTGAAAAAGAGACATGGTTGTGGCATGTCCAAAGGATGTTGTTTTTTTTTTTTCTGCAAAAACTGTTGCAGGGCTCACTACTTCTGCTGGAAATACTCCAAAATCTATGTCAAAATTTGTCACTTTTCCTTCATTATCAAAATTAATTATTGTTCCTGTTTTATCAAATGTTTTATCAAATATTGCAGTGGAAATGTCTGCTTTCTTAGTTTATGTCTTTTATTGTTAGTTTTGCATTTGTCAGAGAGGGGGGAACAAAAAATCTCCACTGGCTTAATAACAACTTTCTTTTTTTCTTTTGCTCTTTACGCAGAATTAGAGAAGGAGAAGCAGTGCTCCTCGGAGGATGTGGATGGAGGAGGCGGTGTGGCCTCCAGTGCTGGTGGAGGAGGAGGTGGTGGCAGCGGAGGAGGCGGTGCAGGAGCGTCGGCCTCCCTGACCCCGGCCATCTGGGAGAAGACCATTCCTTACGATGGCGAGACGTTCCACTTGGAGTACATGGACCTGGACGAGTTTCTCCTGGAGAACGGGATCCCTGTGAGCCTGGAGGAAGAGGAGCTACAGAGGACTCTGGCCTCCGTGGAAACCAAAGGCAAACCGGCTCCCAAGGCTGTTGCTATGGCTACCGCTACACCAGTCGCTGCCCCTCCGACCGCCGCCGAAGTCCCTGCCCCGGCATCGCCCGCCGCGCCTCCCACCGATGCCCCGTCGGATCCAGAGGAAACCGTGACGGTCACAACGTTACAGCCCGCCAAAATAGAAGAAGAAGAAGAAGAAGAAGAAGAGGAGGAGGATGGACAAGAAGAGGAAGCTTTGACTGAGGAAGCTCCAGCAGAAGTGAAAGGGAAGAAAACAGGCAAGTAGTGGAATCCTTAATGTATTCATTACTGTTTGGATTTACTATTCTTCTATAGGTCCTAATTACAGTTTAGTTCCATAAAAAGTGAAAACTGAAAGCTGGAATGTTTCCAGTGCTTATTGCAGACTGACATCTCCTGGTAGGTTTCCCTTTAGTGCATGGAGTCCCTTTCCATACGTAAATGCAGTCAAATCAGCGGCCAGTCAGTCTACAGCATTCAAACTTTCACCAAACAAGGCGGTTATTACACTAAGCTCTGAATCTAAAATTACCTATAAAAGGAGATATTAAAAATTAGACATAAAGTAGATTAAATAACAAACAACGGCTGGTTGCCATATTAGAAAAGGACAAGTCATTCAAAGTAGTAAAACATAGTGACGATGTAGTTTTACATACACAGCCTTGCTAAACTATTCATTCCTGTATTTTTTTTCCCCATTACGTTTTGTCACATTACAAATTAACTTCAATGTATTTTATATTAATTTTACACGACAGAGAAAAACAAAATGGCTGCTGTGTGGAACTCGGACATTTAGTTGAACGTATGCCACAGTTTTCAAATTTTTAGTTTCAAAACATTTTATTAACCATCATTCTACTTCCACTTTAGTTATGTCATTTAGTGCATATCATATCTCAATTACATTGTGGAAGGCTAAGACTAATTTAATCCTCTGTTGATTTTACATAAACATCGACATATCTGACATAATTTGATCAAAATCTCTCCTGCATCCCGACTCAGTGTTTCCCTCTGAACCCACAGACGGTAAAGGTGCAGAGCGAAACACGCCCTCCCCCATCGACCCAGATGCCATCGAGGTGGACATCAACTTCCAGCCGGACCCCACAGACTTGGTCCTGTCCAGCGTTCCTGGGGGGGAGCTGTTCAACCCCCGCAAGCACAAGTTCTCCGACGAGGAGCTGAAGCCCCAGCCCATGATCAAGAAAGCAAAGAAAGTGTTTGTTCCTGATGAGCAAAAGGTAGGCTAGATACAAATATGGCTTCCCTAACTCTTCTTTATGGGCCAAAGTTTAGTAGAGTTTAATAAGAAAGCCAACTTGTTTTTTATTTTTACTTGTTTGCCTAGAAATGGAACAGCTTTTAAGTTATCGTTGTTTAATATGAACAATTCTCTTCAGTCTTGTTTAATTGTTATAATTAGTTCAATTTACTTCAATTCAGTTTGTCAAAACCAATTGGCATTGTATGATCACTAGAATTTAAATTTTATGACAGAAAATATATATATATATATATATATATATATATATATATATATATATATATATATATAAAGTGGACAATCTCAGAAATGTTCTAGAAAAAACTTACATTTCTGAGAGTAAAAAGTAAAAAATTTACTAGAAAAAAATATTAATCTAAAAAATATTTCTTGGAAAAACTCGGAAAATGTTCTCAGATATTATGAAATTGCAATAAATTTTCAAAATTTTTGGAAATTTACAAGATTAATCTCAAAATTTTACAAATTTTCAACTTTTCAAACTCAGAAAAAACGAGAACAATATCATAAATTAAAATTTAAAAATGAAAAGTTTAGTATTAAAAAAAACCTAAGATTATTTTTAGATTAATCAGAAAAAAAAAAACTTTTTAGAAAATTTCCAAAATAATTTTTTTTTTTGTTGTAATTTCTGAGATTAAAATCAAAATTTCGGAGTTTGTAGCAAATTTCTGACTACTCCAGACTCAGAAATTTTAATTGTTTTTCTATTTACAATGCCACTAATGTGCCATCGTACAATTCAGATTCAATTACAAACATACAGTGCGAACCCCATCATGCAATCATAACTGGTAAAACGCCAGTAGCACCAAGTCGTTAACTTTGAGTCCTTGTGTTTTTCACTGATTCCGCCAGGATGAGAAATACTGGTCCAGGAGGAAGAAGAACAACGTGGCAGCAAAGCGTTCCCGCGATGCGCGGCGGCTGAAAGAGAACCAGATCACGGTGCGGGCCTCCTTCCTGGAGCGGGAAAACGCCGCGCTGAGGCAGCAGGTTGCCGAGATGCGGAAGGACTGCGGCCGCTGCAAGAACATCGTGGCCCGCTACGAGGCCAAGTATGGTCCTCTGTAAAAAACAAACACAAATAAATAAAAATAGAAAAGAAACGGCGACGAAAAAGGAAGAACGAAATAAAAAGAAATCTAGAATCCAACGAGACAGAAGCAGAACTCCCTTCCCCGCAGAATCCCAACACGAGACACAAACCTAAATTTGAAATGTCGTCTTCACCGACCTCCGGTCGAGCGCCAGCTGACGTGATGGTGCTGGAGGTTTGGACACACGCTGTCAGGTGATGGGGGTGCGACGGGAGCGGTGGTCGCAGGAAGGCCTGTGGAGAGCGCCTGGCTCCTACACTGAAAGAAGTGGTCGATTGTGGGTGTGGAAAAAGTCATTAAGTGTAGAAAAAGAGGAAAGCTGGTGCAACAGAATCTCTCTCTCTCTCTGTCTCTCTCACACACAGTTCGGTTTTATCACCACACACTGCTTCTTGGAGGACCAAGTCGTGGACAGGCTCAATCAGGCTAATTAAACGAGCCGGAAGTTAGCTTCAAGTCGGTACTGCTAGCAGGGCAGGCCGCTATCGGCGGGCTTCAGTCCCAGTTCTTCCCCGTGTACACGTCGTGTTTTTGTGTGTTCTTACTGTGTGTAACTCATTGCACTTTTTCCCTTAAAAAAAACAACAACCACACACTCACACACACACACATTAGCTGTGCGAGAACAGGTAGCCGTTAGCCGCCTAGCTCACTTTAAAACCGCGGAAGGAGGGAAAAAACAGTAGCTTCCTCATAGAGGATTATAAGGGTGTTGAAGTCTAATAAATTCTGAGTTGTATAAAAATGAAGACTTTACAAATCAAGAAAGAAAAGTCAATTTTTATGTCAGCCAGACGGTCTAAGTTTGACGAACTGAGAGGCCCTCATTCGTGGAGGGGTATGTTAAAACGTAGAGATGTTTATTTTACTGCACACTGCAAGTAGAGGGCGCTAGAGTCACTGTCTCACCACCAAAGGTGTCGTGACACGGGATTGATTTCTTCTCTTGTCTGTTTTTTGTTTTCCTAAACATGTAGCCAGGGCCCAGAGCCCGCGTGCTTGTAAATAATATATGTCATGATTTTTTTTTCCTAAGACAGGGACTATGAAAGGTGTCTTTGTTAAACCAATAATATCCCAATGTTTGCCAAATAACGAGTGCTGTATTCTCTCTGATGGTAATAACACATCTGTTAATTGTGGTGTATAAAACCGGTTTTTTTCATTCTTTAAGAAACAGCTATACTATGAAAACCAATGACTGAGCAGGGAATTCAATGGATAAACTGTGTTTTTGGGTGTTTTTCAAACAGATTTTTAAATGTCTTTGTTATTTCCTCCAGAATTTATGACTCTCTGCTTTACCTCATTCAGCTCGTCCTACCAGGGCCAGTCCAAGGTTTTTAGTAGAACGTGACACAAGGCCCCACTTGCAATTAAGTCTCACAAGCGTAATTAAAAGACAATCTGGCTGGGAGAGACTGAATTGTACATGAATGTGAGCTCCATCTCAGATATATAAAAAAAAAAAAAGTCTTAAAATTTCATTCAAAAAATCTTATCAAATTTTAAAAAATGTATTACAACTTATAATAAAATAGAATTTATTAAATTAGCAGCAATAAATTGCCTCTAGCATGAGCATCAAACTAAATTTCCCCTTGTATGAAGACAACACATTTTGTACGTTTTATTTTTTATTAAAACAGCTTTAAGCTAATTTTAAAAATGTAAAGCTATTAAAAACGAATCATTAGTTTTAAATTGTGACTCCAACATAGCTACTGAACTAAATGTACATTTCTGTTTTATATATAAAAACATGATTTAAATTAATTTGAAAATGAAAAACTTTGAAAGTTCTCTTAAGCTTAAAACTAACTACTGCTCATGTAAAAGTCACGATTTCTCATCAACATGACCGTAAACATTGGCTTCTGACATCTATCAGCTGGAATTAGTGTGAGAGTGAAAGGGCTCTTGGGGGCCCCCTGCTGGCCTGGGGGCCCAAAGCAGTGACTTAGCCTGGCCACTCTACTTCCCATTCTGATTGGAAATATTTTAGTAGAGCTAAAGTTGGCTTGGTTGAAGTACAAAGCACATGAGCGAAAGGTTAGTTCTTAATGGGGCAAACTTTGGTTGAATTCTTTTTTTTGCTAAAATGGCCGAACCTGTTTTTGTTATTCAGCAGCACAGACTGTTAGGGGTTTCTACATTTTGTAATCGGCTGGTTTGGGCTCCTTCTCACCATACTCTTGGAAAGATAATTAATGTGGCAATAATACTCTGTTATGTAATGCCTGTTTAATTTTAAGTGACGATGTTATGTGTAAAACGTGCTATGACGTACTAAATAGAAATGTCCCCAAGTCGTTGTGCTTCCAGTTTTTGGTCCTCTTTCCTTAAGGATCCTAATGCATGAAATCCAGTAAAGCTTGTCTTTATTTTCTCTTGTAAGTGTCACACCAAGTGTACTTATGTCTGTAAAACCATCACTAAATATAGGATGTGTTTTTGGATGCCTAAGATACTTAATCTGTAAAAAAAAAAAAAGAAATAATGATAATAAAAAATATGTCCTCTGTTTATGATGGGCACAACAGCACCATCTGTCTCAGCTGAAAGCGGTATCTTTTTCTAACTATTATAAGGGTTGACTTCAATTTGCTGCAAATTGAATTATGTCAACATTATACACTGGATCAGTCGGTGCTTTCTGTGTTTTCATAAAGACTAATAACGTTCTCGGCAGTGTAGAATAAAAGACATTTTTAGGGCACTGTTCGTTTTCCTTTATGCCTTTTGGACAGTGCAAAAAAAAATTTTTTCCACTTAATGGAAAACACACTAAAATATGGGTTGAAATTTAACGCCATTACAGGCGTTTCTAGTATAAAATATAAAAATATATTACGCACAGCATGTGGCTGTCTCTTTCGTTCTGATGTGAAGCACCTTAAAAAATAATTTATAATGTAAGAAATGATATGAGATTAAAACAAGCTAAAGATACTTGACTGGCAGCTTGTATTATTTTTTAGGAAAGGAAAATAGCAGCAGTCTATCAGTCGATTATTGCTACACATTGATCCTCCGTCTTTAACCAAATCTTTTATTGTTTTGTGATCAAGATCTTGAACTTTTTCCAAGATGTTCCAAAAAGAGAACACACAATAAGACAGTAATGCTATTCGTTGAAAATCTGGAGCTCAGTTTAATTTCTCAAATATGAACAAGTTACACCCTGTAACCAGGTTGGAATGCAAATCTGAATCAGTTCAATATTATTATTTACTTGTTATGGGGAAAAGAAATCGTCAAATGTTCCAATGTGTTTTTTTTCTTTGCTTTCTTCTCTTTTTTATATAAACATGTTTTTGTAATCCCACTATCTGATACATGCAGCTGTCATAATATGTAACTGTACCTTGTTATATGCATATAAAATAAAGTGGAATTTAATGACATGCAGGCTCCGGTTGTGACTTCACCTGAGACATCGAGCAGCTGCGGCGGAGCCGGCCCAAGGTACAAGCGTGCAGCAAATGTACCTGTGAGGACTTCTACTGAAACCAGCGACTGGAGGAAAAATGACAACTCCGATTGCAACAGTTTATTCTGCCTCCTTATAAATGGTTTACCGTGCACAGTTTCTTTAATAAATAAAGCTAATTTACTGATTTGTCAAACAATTTAAGGAATTCCTTGTTGACTCGCCAGATGGAGTAAAGTGTGACGATTGTTTAGTCAAAAAAAGCAGACAATATAATTCAATAGATTTTTATAACTTGAACTTTAAGTAAAAACGATTATGCTTATATGGTGCAATTCTTAGAAATATTTGGTAATTAAAACCAATTCAAAACCAACTCAACTCTACTTTTAATAATAATTTTGAGTTCATAGTTTTTAAATAGGTAAAATGTAATAAATTTTTTTTTAAAGCAACATAATATACAAAGCTACACACTTTTTTTAGTTAACAGGCCATCCATCCATTTTCTTTACATCCTTGTCCCTAGTGGGGTCGGGAGGTGCTGGTATTTATCTCCAGCTAACATTCCGGGCAAGGGGTGGGGCCACCCTGGACAGGTCGCCAGTCTGTCGCAGGGCAACACAGAAACAAACAACCATACACACAACTAGGGAGAATTTTAGAAAGACCAATTAAGAGAGACTGTGGGAGGAAGCCAGAGTACCCAGAGAGAACCCACATATGCACAGGGAGAACATGCAAACTCCGTGCAGAAAGACCCTGGGCCGGGAATCGAACCCAGGACCTTCTTGCTGCAAGGCAACAGTGCTACCAACTGCGCCACCGTGCAGCCCTTAACAGGCCATATTTTTGTAAATATTAATTTAGCCCAGTCACACGTTTTTGAGTGTAGTTGACTCTTAAAAAACATCGTCTTCAGTGGAATAGTGTGTAAACAACCGAGCTGGAGGTGCGCTGGGCTCGGGGGGCCCTGTTCAACTTGGAGCCGCCCCTGCCACCGAGAAACAACAAAGACACTGCTCTGTAAGGCGGACTAAGGTTTCATCCAGAACCCTTTTCTGCGAAGCACAATCACCCCGAACACACACATCCGACTGGGGGCTCACACTTATCCTTTCGGGCAGCCGTTTCTTCTCTTGTGTCGCCGCTCATCAGTATTCCAGAGGAGTAGGAGATGTTGCGTAATGATCACATCGGCGCACACGGCGGAGCCGCGTTGCATAACAGCAGCAGCCTCAAAGACAAGCGGGATGTGTGTGTGTGTGCGCGTGTGTGCGTGTGTGTGTGTGTGGTGAGGTTTGGGAGAAACGAACTGAAGGCAAACCAGATGGATAAGGAAAGGAGGGAGGGGAAAAAAAAAAAGATGAATAGCCTCCATGTCTTGCATGTTGATGTTTTCACCCGTACATTTTGGTCTGGCTGATGAAATGTAAAGTAATATCTGCTGGGACGAGTCCAGCTGATGTGGGTGGTGATTGGTGAGCAAGAATCCTCAATTATTATTTTATTTATATTTTTTTGCTTTGAATTATTGATCAAACGTTGGCTTGAATTTGTTTACAGCAATAAGAGGACTCATTACTGCTTCAATCAATCCTGCAGGAATCTAAAGACTCAGCTTTTAAGAGGAAGAAGAAGAAGAAGAAGAAGAAAGAAGGACAAGGAATCGTTGGTTTCCATGCTTTTTTTTTCTCCTTTGCCAGTCTTGTTTTTTTTATTTTATTATAAACTTAAAAAAAGAATCTGATACAATAAGAAACTGCAGTAGTAACTCTCCCCCTGCCCCCATTTCCCAAAGGGGCGGCACAGAAAACAGGTCATTGCATTTCCGGTAGTGAAAGGTTCATTGGACATCTACAGGGTGTACAGGTCAGATACAAAATAGGGAAAAAAATTATAATAATAAAATACAAGGAGGAAACAGAGCACTATTTATATATATATTATTGAAACTCTTAATCTATTAATTTTTACATGTTAAAGTTTACATAGAAAATAAGATTTTTTTATTTTTTATCACAATTAAATAGTCCCAGGTGCAAAATAAACTGCACGCAGTGGTACAAGGAAGGACATCAGAATACAAAAAAATAAAAATAAAAAACTTCTTCTCCATCTTCATCAATTATCCACCCCGCTTTTAGAACAGCCTGCGTTTCAAACCCCGTCCAATGCAGGTCTTGCCACGTCAAAATACAGAAGTGAAGAAAAATCCACAATATGTTTCTGTTTTTCCTGCGTGGATTTGAAAGTTTCTCTTTTCCGCAGGCTACTTGAACCAGGGTGGGCAATTGCATCTGGACCACATTCACTTTATACTTTATTTTTCCTCCAACCTCAAATCCCTCACGACCGCATGCGACAAGACTGGAAGCAAATTCCTGGGGTTTGCTTTCTAGGGTGCAGAGAGCTAGAAGCCCCACCTTGACTCTTGAAGGATTACAGGATGAGCGTCAGCGTAAGCAAAGACGGAGGGCAAATATGGCTTTCGTTCAAGAACCCGAAAAGGTTCCGGCGAGGAATGATGGAAAAAAAAAAAATTTAAAAAACGCAAAGAATTTACTCACAATAAGCTGACTACAGCAACTCGCTACATGTTCCCCTTTTAACATTTTTTGCCACAACAAACTTCAATGTAATTTAGCAAGAGATCAACAAACATGTTGATGCCCAATAGACTCTTCAGTTTTGTCTTTTCCTAAAAAGATACAAATCTGAAAAGTGTGTCACAAAAAGCACCCGACAAATACCTTGAAGCTTGAAATGTGACAATGTAGAAAAGTTTTAAAAAAAAACAAGCACTGCATGTCAGAGTGCAGATGGACAAAACAAAAAAGGTACAGATAATATATAGAAAAAACAAGGGGATAAAAAAAATAATTTTAAGTGTGATGGTTTTTGGTTTACTTGTAAAATAGTACTATTTGCCCCAGAAGAGCGATATCGCCAATCTTTTTCCTGCACAGTCCTCACTGTAAACTTCCTAAAACCCAAAACTCGAGAAGAGAATACATTTACCCGTCTTTTACGAGACAAATGCTGTACAAGGTACAATACACATTCAATACTTTATTCTGTACATCTTTATTTTGTCTCAGTTTGCATATATTCATGATACGTTTCCTTAAAGAAAAACAAAACAAACAAAAAAAAAAAAAAAGAAAGAAATTGGGAAGGGATAACTTCAGGATGTACAAAACTAAAGAATCTGAACATGAGAACTTTATATACACAATCCTGGAGTCACAATCCCCAACCAATATAAATGCACAGGGTCATTTGAAGACAATAATAATATAAAACAAACAAACAAACATGAAATTAAACTGATAATTTAGAGAAAATATCCTGAATTTTCTCAAAAATAAAAAGAACCTTCAATTTTTGGGTCCTTATGCCAAATTTAACCAAAATTATGACGCAAAAAAAGTACAAATTAAAAAAATAGCTACACCTCAGGAAAAATACTTAAATATTTAAGAAAAAATGTCCGAGAATCTTTCCAACACAATGAAATGAGAGGTAGGCTAATCTAATAACCTTCCAACGTTTTTCAGGTCTTCTGAATAAAAATGTGCAACGACGAAGCGAGGGTAAAAGACGGGTTTAGCGCTGATGGCTGCGGTGACATCAGGAGACCCAGTGATAAAGTGCTGAGCGGCTGGACATGTGGAGGTTAACCTTTCCCTGCGGTAACCAATGACAACATACAATGCTGGGAGAGAGAGCCGCACGTCCGAGAAAGCCGTGCACACAGACATCGGTTATTTATCATTATTTCTCTACCTGTTTTTTTTTTTTTTGCAGCTGAGAAAAGACTGAGCAACCTGGGACTTTACAGTGGTGTTTTCCTTTTTTTTTCTTTTTTTTTTTTCTTTTTAAGTCTTGCAACAGCTTGAGAAAGAGACAGCAGGAGAATTTCAAGAGGAGAGGAGAGAGCAGTGTAGTGTTTTAGTTTCTCCGGGAACGTGCTCTGGGTTTCAACGCGGAACGCGCGCGCTTTCCAGTACGCCCCGGACGACGCAGAGGCAACGCGCTCATCTAGAAGTTTCTCTCCCCTGTCTCCCTCCCTCTTCCTCCATGCAGAGGAAAAACCTCTCCTTCATAGTCAAAGTCATGCTAAGCCATTTATCACAATCCGCCGCCGCTGCTGCTGCTGCTTAGGCTGCTGCATCCCCTCCCCAACCTCCTGCTCCTCGCCCGTTCACCTTCACACACTGCTGACTGGAACATCGTGCGCGTCGATGCGTGTGGTGCATTTGTGTCTGCACATTTCCCCGTGTTGTGTTGTTTTTTTTCTCCCCACCACCCCCCTTTTTTTTTTTAATTAGAGGCATCAGCATTGTTAAAACTGGAATTTATTTCTCATTTACATTCAAAAAGGTTTCCTCCAGCAAATTTCCCCTCGACAGACAATACATTCTCCAGTGCTGCCCTTTCCCTCCGCTCGCCCATCATTCATTCCCGCTCGTTCCAGCCGCTGATAACAAGCATTGCGTCCGACGATAACGGAGACAAACAACCCTTCCCTCGGTCGAACCATAACAAAACGGAGCAGGACTACACACACACACACCACCCCGCCTTCTCCTGTGTATTTGTGGCAAGTAGGGCAGAGCAGATTGCGGAGCAAAGTGCTGAGTTTTCCACAGCAGTCGTTCCCTGCAGGACTTGGCAAAGTCCTTTTTTTCACAGCATGACAGTGCAGTGCAAAATGGAGCTGCTCTAGAGACGGAGGAGTGGAACATAAATGTTTCACGTCACAAAAGAAAAGTAGAAAGAAACTCGCCTCCCTAACCATCAATGTTGACGTGAAGGAGAACAGAAATGAGTCCAGGCAAAATTAATGTCATGTAGAGATCTATAACAAAATGTATGTTGAGATGTTTAACATTATTTTTAATCTCTGTAGCAAAACCCACTCTTGATGCGTGTTAGCATTATAATATCTTGTTAGAAAAACTGAAAACAAGTGGAGAGTCACCCATGTCTGCGTCCAAGTGTTTTTGTCCCAGACGAAGGCTTAGTTGGCCAGCACCACAGGCTGGAAAGACTGGCTTGGATATTGCAGGCTGTAGCTTCCTAAACCGTCAAACGACGGTTTCTCCACGTAAGGGATTCCTCCGTTGCTGCTAAGGATGCCCACGCTTTGAGGAGAAGGGCTGGCAAACGGGTCGAAGGTCGGGTTGGAGCCGAGGTTGTGCGAGGGTTGGAAAGGGCTGGCTTGTGGCTGCATTGGTTGGGTGTCTGCGTCAAAGAAAAAGGGGCCCGGAGATCCTGGGTAGACGAACTCTTTGGCGCTGGGGGAGAGCTGGCTGGGGATCGGACCTCCAAGGGAGTGCAAAGAGAGCGACAGGGGCTTGTGCTTTAGCAGCTCTGGTGCCGAGATGGTGGTGGGAGAGCGGGAGAGCATCCTCTGCGAAGACGGGGCAATGCCACTGGAGTTGGCCGGCGACCCGGCTCCAGTGCACTTCTTCATTTTGGTGGAACCGAATTTGGTGGCGGCGAAGCTTGCGGTGGTGAAGGTGATGGGCTGTGGACGGGCAGGAGGGAGGGCTTGAGGCGACTGCTGAGTGGGGAGGTATGGCAACCCGCCACTGGGAGGAGAAGGGGAGGAGGTGTTGGATGAATGGACGCCAGGGTCAGTAGGTGTGCTGGAGCTAGGGTAGCTAAAGAGCCCAGGCTGAGCTGTCAAAGGTGTGGGAGAGCTTGAGAGGGATGGCATGAGTGCTGGAGATGCTTGACTTCCAATTGGCACAAACACCTGAGCATCTGGATTAAATCCCAAGCTCTTGGCCTCCTCAGCCTCCGCCTCTCCTTTGCCTTCTCCCTTAACCGCCTCAGCCCTCTCGCTGTCACAACCAAGGCCTGGCGGGTCCTCCAGGTAAAGCACCTTTACTGCCCCCTTCTCTCCAATCTGGTAGGAAACCTCATAAGGGTCGATCCACACGCTGAGCTCCGCGGGGACATTAGCTCGGACCTCCTCTGTGTCCAGTCCACTTCTTTTGGCGGCTAGCTCCACCACAGGGTCCCTCGGTGCCCCCAAGTGGATGCAGCGGAAAGCGGATCCCCTAAGCGGGGCCTCGGGATACCAGTGTCCCTCAAAGCGGGAGACCAGTATCCTCTCCAGCTCCTCACCAAACAGGTCAGCCCGACGACGAGGCAGCTTGTTGTAAAGGTAGGACACAATAAAGTTGAGGGCCACCTTGACCTCTAGGTGCATGGTTGCTTCCGGTTAGTGCCGTCGTGTGAGCAAAGTGTTAGAGGATGCTGTTGAAAAGGGAGGCAGCACAGACGTACCTCCGGCTTACTGAAAAGTCGTCGACTCTTTTAGCGTCATATCGGCAAGGGCATCTCAGAAGCAGGGACCGTGGATTACAGGCTGTTTTCAAGTTCTCCAGACGTTCTAGCTGTGGAGACACAAGAAAACGGTCACTCTGATTTTTGGCAATAAAACATCCCTGTGTGCTAGACTCGTTAAGTCTGATATACACAAGGTTCCTTTTGAAGTTTGACAGAAGCTACACAATTTTGTCACCATAACAAGGTTCTGACATAATTCTAGTAGTAATCAGGGTTTCTCCCAGCGTATTATAAGCTTGGCAGGCCACCAGGCTTCACTTGTCCCCTCACCAGGCTAAGCGTTGTTTATTTTAAAAAGGTTTTTATACACACCAGTAAAAGTGGCAGTAAAGGCTGATTAAGTTAGGTTTGTAGTTGATTCACTGAACTGACGCAAACCAGTTTCTGCACCTGTCCATTGGCCTCTCAAGCTTTTACGATGCCTGCTTGTGCACCTCTGAATTTTTGTAATTTTACATTTTAACAGAAAAACCCAGTGGCTCACAGGTGGACTATAGTAGAGCCACTACCACTGGGCTTAGCAGGTTTTTGGGGGGAGACCCTGGTAATAGGAATAATAATAAACTTCTCTTCCTGAAAAGGTAGATAGGTTTGGCACAGAGCTAGCTTTTTTTTTTTTTTACCGCCTTAGAGACAGCTTTTACCCGACAGCAATAAAAAAACTAAATGCAATCAAAAATAACCATTAATCATCATGACTGATGTGTATCAGCAACTTGTTATTTACTTCTTACACTGTGTGTAAATTTATCTTTTTTTCGCCCGACTGATGGCATTTGCACCGACTGATGGCATTTCTCAAATTTCATTGTTCATGTGACAATGACAATAAAATTTTATCTTATCTTATTTTATCTTAGTGAAGGCTGGAGCATTTCATTAGCTTAATATTAGTCTATGAAAATGAGTGACTCTCCTGGATTGGCTGCTTTGCAGATGGCAGCCATTAGCGTGTCGAATAACAGCGACACAATATCCAAGCTGCATTTTCTTTAAAATATTTTAGATATGCTCCATGAAAAAAAACAAAAAAACAAAAAAAAAAAAAACACAAATAGGTGAATTTTCTGTGAATAATTGGAGTTACATTCTAAAGAAATATCCACAAATAGGCTGGGGTCCACTGTAGTTATAAAATAGAAAAAAACTCCAACAAAAAACAGAAAATTAAATGCACAACAAAGCCTGAAACGACAAACTCACACTGTTGAAAATGTGAGTTTTAAATAGCTTAATCACAACTTGTTCTGTGATGTTGGAGTCGCGACTGAAAAGGCCTCTGAGCTTCAGCTTAGTGTTTGGTTCAACCAACAGAAACTGGAAGCTGATCCTTTTACCACAGCTGGTTTTGTGCCTCGTCATTGTGGCCAAAACGGGTCAGCTTTGGTCTGCTTTGACCAGAAGACCTTCCAACAGAAAAGGACTTTGGCTTAAACCTGCCAGTCGAGTTTGAGGGTCTCAATTTTGGATCAGAGGCTTAATGTCTTAGTTGGCATCATCAACGTCAAACTTACTTTACTGCGGACAATGAGGCTGATGTTCCAGTCTGGACTGATGTCTTTATAATTCCTTGATTCTTTCTGACTTTAACTCAGTTTCCTGTCACCTAAAAAGTCAGTTGGGTTGTTCCAACAAGTCAATAATCCCAAACACATCAAAACTGGCGTTTGGCGGCTAAAGCAGGCTGACATCAAGATAGTGGAATGGCTGAAAATTTACAGACTATGCCGAGTCGGCAGCAGGACAACCAACCAGTTTAGATTAGCTCTACAAAATGTGATTAGAAATGGGTTTAAATATCCAGTCAAAAATAATGCAAATCATGTGGTTGTCTGCAACTTGCAGACAAACAATGTGCAGACTTTAAAACAAATATCGGGGGTGTATGTAAATATAGTTTTGACTGTGAGGATTAGTTAAAACTTCATGAGTTTCTCCTTGTGCACTCGATTTTTGTTTGAAAAATCTTTTGATGGAAACAAAAAGTAGCAATTTCAAAGGTTCTACATTAGAGATAAGCACGCCCATGTTGTGTGTGATTCTCTCACTGGCACTGTACTTTAAAAATGAAAAAGACGTCGAAAATGCTAAGGTAAGACGAGCTGCAATACGTGAAAGTTGATACAGATTCCAATAGTGAAGGTATATCTATATTTACTTGTGTTAACAATAAATAATTAATCCAATGCCTCCATGTTGGGAGACAAACATGATTCTTTTCCTGAATCAGCAACTATAAATGGACCATTTCACTTTTCAAGTACATCAAATGTAAGACACGCTGATGGATAGGAGCAGATGCTGCCTTTGTCCAGCTTCATAAATCCTGCATAATCTGAATGTGATCCCATAAAGTGCTTCTGGCTTAATGCTTCACCAGGATCTGTTCACCAGCACGGGAATGCAAGCCGAAATAAGAGCATAAGACAAGGCAGAAACAGGAAAAAATAAAAATAATAACAAAGCAAAACCAGGAAGTGTTTTGTTACAGAAATCAGAAAATGGCAGGACACTTGGTGGATGGAACACAACTTCCCAGCATGCACCTTCGTTCTTCCTCCTCCCTCCCAAACCTGGATGAAGGCACACACACACACGCATACACAAACACACACCCACACACACAGCAGCTCCTCATGTTTACGTCCCTGACAGATGGGGATTCAGCGGTTAAGATTAGGAAGGCGGCTCAGATTAAAGACAATTCTAATGTTATTAGAGACGAAGCTCGCGCAGGCCGGCCGCAGGGGTGACGGTCACTAAAGGCAAAATCCAAACTCTCCTTTCATATGACTTTGAAGGAGAAAGATGGGGGGGTAAGGGTTGTACGAAAGAGCTATAAATAGGGGGGCTCGTCTTTTTTGCACCATCTCAACACGCCTCACTTGAAGCTGGTGTCATTGAAGAGAAGGATCCAGAAATGTGCCTTTACTACTGCATCTTGCCCCCCCATATGGAGGGGATGCGAGTAAATCTGACTCAAAATAACCTACAGTTTCCTGCTTTACCCATCAGATACAAGCTGGTTTGATTATTGCAGGGTCTGTTGCTGTAAGTCTGAGCATCAGAAGGATCAGAGGTGTTGTGTTTGTTTACATGGACTCATCATGGAGCAGTGCTCGTTACTGTGAGTCAGGTTAAAGCCCACAGTGTTCAGCACATTCAATTAATAGGAAAAAAATTACAAAATTAGAAGGATTATATTGAAAGGAAGTAGTTGCATAATAGAAGCTTCAAAATATTGAAGAGATGTGTCACATCTCTGCACCCTTTTCAATTGATTTCCGTATAAAAATGATAAAGCCAAAGCGTAGACAAATATGCAAACTGAAGAATGAACAAGAAGTATATCTTAAGAGGTTTGCATGAACTGAGATAGAGGGAGATTAGAGTCTATCTAAAGCCACTGGAACAGAGAGTACACTTACTTAGCTGCCAGTGCAAGTGGAGGGTCCCTCTGTTTTCTTTCTTTCTTTCTTTCTTTTACAGAAATACCACTGGAAATTAAATTGTAAAGCTAATGAAGTGCTGAGCAGCCCATCGAGGATGCAACCAACCAATGAGAGAGCTTGTCTCAGCATAAACATCCTGGAGGAAACATCCGCGGAACACACTGTTACAAGGCTGCGTTCAGACGATGCGCGGCTGGAAATGTGCATTGAATAGGAGGAAAACAAACAGACAAAACGCTCGATTCAGTATCCGAGCCAAGCACAGCCTTTCCTTACGGACAGAGCTGTGGAAAAACACCAGCACATCCCAAAAGGACGCTCCACATTAACGACGTTAAGGAGAAATGTCTCCACTTCAAGCACCGGGTGAGGTGGACTACTCACCTGTCAGTGATAATGACGATGATGTCCGAGCTTGATTTGCTGGCTCTATATTAATTCCCGTATAATCGATTTGAATTCAAGGCGGAGGTGACAGTCCACGGGTTCCTCGAGCTTGATGTTTTCACCACACGTTTCGGTATTTTTCCCCCCTTTTGCCACCGCAGCTCTAATTATCGGACGTACTTTGTCTCCCGGTGACACTTTGCTCTGGAGGTGTCCGCTGAAACTTTACTGTTTGACAACCCGGCGTATTTATACACTGTGAGTCGCCCACACCCCTGTGACGACAGGGACTACTTTTTTGCTCGTCACAAATGATACATACTTATTTTTTTGTTATTATTTTGAGGACTTATAGTCATATATTATTACAGTTTCTCTCTAAGGGAATTGCTTTCAATAAAGATGCAGCCTCATTAAAATAAAAGAAATACAAATATTATGCTTTTTAGACAAAATATTTGAAACGAGACGATAAATAAGTGCCCAATTTTGGCATATAGTATACAGTATTATTTTTGTAGGCACTAGCTTACTCGGCGGAGAGACATTTTTCTTCACTGAACAATTTACTAAAAATACTAATAGTGATAGCAACAGAGTTTTTATTGGCTGATATGGAGGAAGACCACCAGTTTATTGGTCAGCAGCAACTGAAGCGAGGTAAATTTTGGCAATGGCTTATGGGATATGGTGTTTCTAAAGGTTTCAGTAAATGTTTATGTTTTTCACTGCGGTGAGGATTTCTTTATTTTTTTATAGGAGTTCAAAAATACTTTGTTCTTTAAATAGCATAGTCGTAGCTTTACAATACAATATACAATCTTCTAGTGTTTAGAACAAGAATGACAATAAACTGGGGTAGAAAATAAAATAAAAGTGCAAACATTTTAAAACATGTGAAATGCTAATTAATTACCAGTTTGATTATTATTATTTCACAGTGAATGAGGAAAGAAGCTGAAAATGTCTTTCTGATCATATTTATTTGTTCTAAACAAAACAAGCTGGGAGATGAAACTCATCTCTTCCTGAGCAGAAACAATTTATGTGTGACACCACAAAAAAGAAAGTACAGTAAAGCCAACTCAGTCACAATCATGTGAACAAGGTTGTGGGTATTATCAGAGAGGATTATGAAGCACACCCTTGGACAGTTTTCCTTTATGGAGCAATAAAACACCCAACCTCCCAGAAGAAATACTGACTGAAGAGCCAAACTGACCAATTTTGTGTAGTGATTTCCCCTAAAATAAATTTCACCTGGTATTTAAGAACTTGTTCAGTAATCTGAGTATTTGTTTTGAATAATCTAATAAGCACAGACATTTTTAAACAAATCTGAAAGCATAATGTGGGGACTCGCGACTCACCATGGGCAGCTTCACATTGTATTTTGGCCACTCTTGAAAGATTGTTAAAGGAACTAATCAACCTAAAGTAAAGATTTTGTAATTTTTTCCTAAATGTCAGATGAGACAATGAATGTGCTTTTTGACAACAATAACAAAAAGCAATTTTGGAGGATAAATATCCAACCAGAAAGATGTCAAAGGTTTTCTGGCTGTGTGCAAACAGGATAGCGCTTTAACCATACATTCAGTATAAAATGGGGCTATCCAACTTGTGTACGCAATTGTTGTTCTAAAAATATTTGAAGCTTGTTGTGTAATTGTTACACTCTAAAAAACCGAATTATTCAAATGAGTCAATAAAAAAAAACTATTATTTTAATTGAAAGTAAAAGTATTAGACAGATATTTATGGGTGAAACATATTTTATTTTCTTATGCAACACATGAATAAATACATCAAAATCACGAAGAAATTTAAAATCACAATATTGTCTAAAATTAGATGTGAAGTTGAACCTTAACTTCTCTTCCTCGAATCAGTTGCTGACGTGATGAAAGTGCGACACGCCGCGGAGAAGGAACTACAAAATGGCGTCTTACTGCGTGACTGTAACCAGACTCCGGGTAAGAAAATGTGTTTACACTTTTACAGGGCTGCTTTTGACCATGTAATTAATGAACACGATCGACTACAGTTAGCAGAAGTCAGGCGGTGCCTGATAACGAGTCTTCAGCCGCCGCTATTCGCAAGGTGAACGCAAGGTTACGTGTTTTTTACGACGTGGTTTAACTCCTGACAGCTGCAGCTCACTGAGTGACAGAGTCCCGGATGAGCCGCTCGCGCGCACGTAAATATGATTTAGCAACGGTCGGTTTGTGTTGTTTCTGATGAGCACAGCAACATTTAAGTATAATATATATTTCCAGATTCAGGTCTTGTTTACGTCAATAATTTGAACATAAACCTCAAAGATAAAGGCTATTAAAAAAGTGCTAAATTATAGGAGGCAAATTTTTTTTCTTGTGTTGAACAAATTAAAGTTGGTAAGAATTATTCAAGCTTTAATGAAGCACTTTCATCATTTAATTTCCAGAATCCTGATTTGACATTACGTCTTTTAAAATTAAAATGTAAGCAAAAAATTTTTTTTTCAACTGATCCTTCTTTTACTTTGTATTTTGAGTGATAGGAAACGAGGTCAATCTCATTTCCTATCAGAAAAAAAGCTTCTTGGTTGAATAGCAATAATTTATCTAGCAATTTTTACAGATAAAACCCAAAGCTTCACGATCAAATATTAAACATCATAATTTTATTGGTGTTTTTAGTTGTTTTTTTGTGTCATTTCATCCCATTTACTTTCACTTTAATTGTACTGGAAAAAAAGTCTCATGCTTTACAAGTTTTGAAAAGATTTACAGAAGTCTTTCTTTTAACATCTCAGAGAAAACACAGCATGTTGATAGGAGTCTACATACTTTCCTAATGGCTTTATTAAAATACTAAAGCAAAAAGGTGAAACACAGATCATTATAGAAGAAAAACTGTATTAAAAACCCTTTTCTTTCTTACTGTTTTCCTGAGAGAGAGAATGTGTGCAGATCAAAGATTGACAGTATTTCAGATGTCTTGGTAACCTTGGTTGCCAGGTTGTGAAGATGTTTAATCAGGTCAGAGTTCTCAAATTACCCAGAGTTCAGTGGGTGGGTGAGGCCAGTCTGCTGCAATACGAGCTGTAAGAACCTTCACCCAGTTTTCTCAGAGAGCAGAGCGATGGAAAAAATGCAGCACAAACAAATAAGTAAGCACACCTTAAACGTGTCTGGTCAGCCGTCGCAGTGACACACTTCTGTTTAGCTCTGAAGCGTAAACACTTTTACTTATTATATACATGAATAAATGTTTTGATCGTATTGTGAAAATCTGACTGAGCTGTTTATGGATAAGAAGGAGCATTTTATTTGTGCAGCTAACTGTACTTTAACCAGCTTTAGTGTTTTTATTCCTTGTCTTGTGTAGTAAAAATTCCTCTCTTACCAACACCTTGAATAGATGCTTTGATAAAGTTCTGCTTTTATTTGCTGCCTCTCTTGGTCCAGCTGGCTCTCGGAACCGGGGCGAGGCGCTTTCATGTCGCCGCCGTCTTCAGTGCCAGGGCCGGGGCAGCCATGAGCCGCTTTGAGCCCGGCTCCAGCATCGGCTACGGGAAGATGCATGAGAACATCGGCATCGTACGCAGGAGGTCAGCAGTTCCACAAACTGTGATGTTGCTCTACAAACTCCTCTGTATTTGAAATGGGATTTTATGACGTAGCTCATCACACAAGTGTAATGGTACAATTTTGATAAAACTACTTAAAATTTACTACAACCAACTTCTTCAGAAGTCAGCGTTAGTACAAATGTTTATTTATTATTAAGCGGTTTATCCAAATTGCCACATTAGGCTTCAAATTAGAAGTATATATTGATGTTCAAATTCTTTAAAATATTTAAATATGATGCAAATCAGCTTCACACTACTGTGGCTCTCTGTAGCTTTCAGAATTGCTTAAATAATGGTGGCATCACGTCCTGCATGTGAACCCACACGTATCATTTGTCTTATTGAATTTTAAAGCCTGTATGTAATTATCATCTTCTCTTCCTTGATAAATTATTCAAATAGTTTTATTGCCTTCTACTACCACTACTTTATTTATGCAGTACTTCAAAGCAACTGCGGCAAAAGTTCTTTACAGATAAAAATCAATAAACGTTTAAAATATGGAAAGGACAAAAGACAGCAATACTCTCCAGTTAAAAACCTTCAAAGATATGGACATCAACCTAAACCGGCAGGACAAACTCTGGGTAATCAGAGATGCAGCTAGGGCTGGGCATTTATCGTATCGTTTATCTTTTATTGCAATATATTTCTCATCAGTACAGGAAATTTGATTTATCATTGTCATGATAAATTCCAATGAATGATGTATAAAACTCCCCAAAATTGTCCGGGATTGTTTATTTTATTATTTTTTTCCTCAGAGTGTTTTTTATTGAAAGTACAAGTAATTGAAAATAAGCTTGAAAATTTTTATCAAATGCAGTTACTGTGCAGAGTTTAGTGATACAAATCACACTTCTTTATGATGCTGTTGTCCAAAAGAATCATATTACAAGCGTATCAAGAGCTGTATTTGCGTTTGTGGAGACATTCAGTCAAAGTTATCTAAAAAAAGAAGTTATAAAAAATTCTTATCGTCACTTTTACCATCATTTTACAATAGTGCCACAAAATGTCATGATATTCAAATCCCATATTTAAATGTTGACGCTGTCCCATCCAATTCCTGAGATAAAAAGTCAGGGTGAAAATTTAATTCCTCAGATGTTGAAAGTCTGGTAAAGACAAAAACCAAGAAACTTGCAGATGTGTTGCACAAAATCCTGATAGAATTCAATAAAGTTTGGGGGAAAAAAACACTTTGAAATCCTTCCTAAACGCTTTCCCACAATCCTTCACGGCAGGCTCGGCAGGCCTCTGACTCTGTCCGAGAAGATCGTCTACGGCCACCTGGACGATCCGGCGGGGCAGGAGATTGACCGCGGCCGCACCTACCTGCGCCTGCGTCCGGACCGCGTGGCCATGCAGGACGCCACGGCCCAGATGGCCATGCTGCAGTTCATCAGCAGCGGCCTGCCCACGGTTGCCGTGCCCTCCACCATCCACTGCGACCACCTGATCGAAGCTCAGATCGGAGGAGCTCAGGACCTGCAGAGGGCAAAGGTGAGCCGAGCCCAGAGGAAAATTCACTTCCTAAACCGTGACGATGCGTTTTAGCTTCAGTAGCTTCTCTGTTGTGCTTTGGAAATTCACAGCGAACATCAGATCAAAGTATGGACTCTAGGAAAATGTTCACGAGTCTCATAATCTAGTTGCTTCCTTCTGTTCCCTGAAAACAGGAAGTAAACCAGGAAGTGTACAACTTCCTTGCAACTTCTGCTGCTAAATATGGAGTCGGCTTCTGGAAACCAGGTTCAGGGATCATCCACCAGGTAAAGCGTTTACAATAATGTACAATAAATCTAGCTGAGGCTGCCCTTGTTTTGTGCTTTGCTTATTTCACTTGAAAATTATATAATGCTTGAATTTCAATGAGGTGTTTTCAAGGTTTGGAAAGTGCTGGATTTCCATATGACATCCTTGAAAGTGCTTGAAACTGCACAGTTTTGTAATAAGGTGCAATATAACATTTGATAAATTTAGGAAACATTTTCTTGTAGTTAAACCAAGAAATAAAAAAATACTGCTACAAGACATTATTATTAACAGTAATAAATTATATGATATACAATAGTGAATTGAAAATGTCTTCTTTAGTTCATTTGTATTGTTTTTATCTCAAAAGTGTGATCCTGGAAAAGGTGCACAAAACATGAAATTTGCCTCTTACTGGATTTGTGATTATGTTATTTTTTTAATTATTAAAAAAATAACTCATCAACTCTTGAATTTTGTTTTTAAGGACAAAAGAGGGAGAATAAACATAATTCCATTTTTATGTTGAGAAAACATTTCTTCATTCATCAAATAAGCACAACTTTTATTTGGCCTTTTGATAAATTACTTTTACACAACATCACTGATTTCTGCTGTGAGTTTGGATCCAGTTAAAAGAGTATGAACCCGCTGCCTAAACAGATCATCCTGGAGAATTACGCCTATCCGGGGGTGATGCTCATCGGAACCGACTCCCACACGCCCAACGGCGGCGGCCTCGGCGGCATCTGCATCGGAGTGGGCGGAGCTGACGCCGTCGACGTCATGGCTGGAATCCCATGGGAGCTCAAGTGTCCCAACGTGTGTTTTAATTTTAGCTCATATTTAATGAGATTTTATTTTTCTTTTGCCCATGTTTCTCCTCAAAGTTTTCCAATCGTTTTCCAGCCTGTGTGATTTTCCCGTAGGTGATCGGAGTGAGACTGACCGGGACGCTGTCCGGTTGGACTTCCCCAAAGGACGTCATCCTGAAGGTTGCTGGCATTCTGACCGTGAAAGGCGGCACAGGGGCCATTGTGGAGTATCACGGACCTGGAGTTGACTCAATTTCCTGCACTGGTAAGACTGAGGCGAAGAAAAAATCCTAATGTGTTATAAATAAAACGTAGCTATCAAAGGCAGGTCCAGACTTTATCAAAACGTTGTGGTTCTGATTTTGATGCAAGAAGCAATTTGCATCAAAATCACTCTGGAATTCGTCAAATGCTGCCAACAAAATCTGTCATAGATGAAGGTGGAAAGCTCTAAATTATTTTTTGTTGTTCTACATTTAGCCTTCCTGTTATCTCCCGAAAGTCTTGCTCTCTGTTTCTTGCTTTCTCTTCTAAGAAACAAAATACAAATGACAGAAAATAGATTAAAAAAATTAATTCCTTCTGTAAGTTGTACGATGGATTGTTAGAGCCAAATTATGAGAATATTTCTTTCCAGTTATGAGAAAATATTCATGATATTAGCAGAATAAAGGCACAGTTTTAACATAAGAACATCCTAAAAGTACAAAAATTCGTTTTAATGAGAAAAAAGCTTGGATAATTGATTTTTGTCTTATTTTTGGAGGATAAAGTTTTTATGAAATTACAACTTCATTCTACTGAAATTTTGACTTTATTCTGGTAATATTAAGACCTTATTTTCACATTTCTCTGACTGTATTCTTACAATATTTTGACTTAATTCTCATGATTAAAAAAGAAAAAACATCTTAGCCTGAACCTCACATTTTGTTGTAGAGTTGACCTGAATTCAAAGCCCAAATAAAAAGAAGCTCTAAACCACGCTTTTCAAACAAGATGGCCGCCTTCGGCGTGCTGACATCACTCTGAGCTGTAGAAGATGAAGAAATTTCAAAAATTCAAATCTTAAAAAAACAAACAAAAATTTGACAATTTGTGATCAGAATTGGTCTTTTTTCTTTTTAGCGTTACATTTGTAGTGATTAAAAACTATAAATTGACACATTGCAGGAATGGCCACTATCTGCAACATGGGCGCTGAGATCGGAGCCACCACCTCGGTTTTCCCCTACAACCACCGCATGAAGACGTACCTGCAGAAAACCGGCCGCCGAGGTCCGCGTCTCGCCGTTCGTCTCGGATTCTTCAGCCTCCGTCGGCCTCACCTCCATTTCCTTCTGTTCTCCAGAAATCGCCTCAGCTGCCGATGAGTTCAGAGACGACCTCGTACCTGATGAGGGCTGTGAATACGACCAAGTCATCGAGGTCAACCTCAGCGAGGTGACTTTCAGGGCTTTAGTGGACAAACGACACACACTGCAAAAAAACGCTTTCTGACCAAGTTTCTATTGAAAATATCTTAGTACACTGGGAATAAGACAAACTAGCTTACAAGCACTAAAATATTGATGAAAAAGTACTCACTATAAGTGGAAATAATCTGCCAGTGGAACAAGATATTTTAACTTACAGTATGAGAAATATGTCTTGTTCCACTGGCAGGTTATTTCACTTACAACTACCAATTCTTTTTTAGCAATATTAAAAAATTATTACCTTGAAACAAGATCCTATATCTTGCTGAAAAGTTACTTGTAAACTAGTTAGTTTTATTTTAAGTGTACTAAGATATTTGTAAGCCTGTCACAATAAACAATGAATCAATTAATAGCTTGATAAATTAAAAGAAACTCAATAACTTTCATTTGCTTGATTTATCGTCCTTCTGTTTTCTTTCTCTTTTTACCAAAAACTAAATGATAAACATCTTCTGTCTCAACTAGCCCTCTTTTGAATGATAATTTTATATACAGATACTTCATAATTCACTTTATTTGTAGTTTCTGTTGTTTTCTTTATTTATCTTGGATATTTAAAATGTCTTCCAGTTACAGTCTTTAAAGGCTCCTTAGAATTTAAAGGTTATTGATCATTGACAATGTGTTCTTGCATTATTGTGCCACTATCACTATTATATATTATATTATGTTACTATTATATAATTGAAAATGGTTTCAAAATAACAGTATTATCTTTTATCACAATAAGTTCTGGGTCAAATTATCGTCTAGCAAAATTTGTTATCGTGACAGAGCAAATATCCAGCTCTAGATTCTAGTGCACTAGACTCTAGTGCACTAGAATCTAGTGCTAGATATTTGCACTAGAAGTTAAGCCAGAAATACTTGGCAAGACTTTGAGTTTTTGCAGTGCAGTTCAAGGGTCTCATTACTTTTCTTCTTCGTTGCTTTTCCAGCTGAAGCCTCACATCAACGGGCCGTTCACCCCCGACTTGGCCCATCCCGTGTCTGAGATCGGAGCTGTCGCTAAGAAAAGCGGCTGGCCCCTGGAGGTTAAAGTCGGTGGGTATTTGTGGCGCGGCCGTATCACCTTACGCTCTCTGTTAATGCTTCGTTCAGGGAAATCAGACACTTGGGTCTTTGTTCCTCCTCGCCGCGGTATTGACCAGATCGCATTTCGGCTCAGCTGGTCCTCTAAAGTCACCTTGAACGCAGACTGTCAAACAAATGAGCATTTGCTTCTCGTCCGTTGTTGATTTGAAGTTTCTAAACTTTCGGACCCGAACAGGTCTGATCGGCAGCTGCACCAACTCCAGCTACGAAGACATGGGCAGGGCGGCCTCTCTGGCCAAGCAGGCTCTGGACAAAGGCCTGAAGTGTAAGGCCCAGTTCACTGTTACACCGGGGTCGGAGCAGATCCGCGCCACCATCGAGAGAGATGGATATGTGAGTCAAAAATACACAGGAAGAGAAAGAAAGAAAGAAAGTTCAGCTTTTTATGAGACATCAAATATCTAATCCAGGGGTTTATATTTTTACTCTCAGACCACCGAAATAAAACTCATATTGAGATTCGCAAAGGTCGCATGATTTAAAAAAAAAATGATATAATTTTGGATGAATTTATACTATAATTTCTTGTAATTTTTCAAGATCCACCATTTTATTTCTACTTTTAGTATTTAAAATAGACAAAACGAGGATGACAGATTTAAAATCATACTACTGTTACTTTTCGTGTCATTTTCTGTGGAAATTCAATGCAAATATTGTAGGAATGAACTAAAAAACTTTTAGAAACCTGAGTTAGTTTTTTATAATTTTTAGCCAAAGTGATTAAGAGCCACTTGCTCATGTTGCGGACCCCAGATCTGATGTTTTTTGTTTTTTCCCCCTATCCTTTTATTTATATCTCAGGCCAAGATTTTGAGCGATGTTGGAGGAGTCGTTCTGGCGAACGCTTGCGGTCCGTGCATCGGCCAGTGGGACAGGTTCGCTTCTCATTTATAAAACCTGATTCAGATTCAGAGCAGAAAAGCTGGTTTCATGACTCCTGGCTTTGATGTTGGATACATCAGTTGTGGTTTTAACAGAAACCATTTCAAAATTTATGGATCAATTTAAATACTAAAGAGCCTTCCACACAAAGTGGGATTTAATTTGTCTTCTGAAGGCAGTGAGAACATTTGGATTCAGTCCAGTTCAACTCTTTGACTTCAGACGTCACTTGATTAGAAAATGTGGTCTGCTTCTGTGAAAGTTCACTTTGGTATAATTACAAATGTCCTGTAAAGGCATCAGCTTTACTGTGATACCCCTAAATAAAATCCAGTTGCTTGCCACACTCTATCCTCTTCCTTCCAGTTCACAACGGGCTGCTTTCTGTTGCTCCAGCGTGTAAAATCTCAATAAAATACAGTTTGCTTTTTGTTACGTGACAAAATATGGAAAAGTTAGTGAATTTGGTTGAATTTTTGTTTTGTGTATTTCAAAAGAAAAACGTAGCTAAACTAGTTCTAGATGTAAGGTTATGGGTACGTTTTGTCGTTCCTGTGACAATCTGGACAAATTATTACAATATTGTCCGTTTTATTCATGTTTTCAATCTCAAATGACAATCATAAGCCATAATGACAGACCTCAACAGTTTAAGCAAAGCAAGTCACTGGGTTGTTTTATTGTATTTGTCAGTTAAGTTATGAGTTTTGTTTGCTCTTTTTCTGTTTCCATAGGAGAGACGTTAAGAAGGGAGAGAAGAACACCATAGTGACGTCTTTCAACAGGAATTTCACTGCCAGGAATGATGCTAACCCGGCGACTCATGCTTTTGTAACGTCTCCTGAAGTAAGAGCTCCGCACAAAGGAGGAAGCATGGGCTAGAAAACGCAACTTTAAAATAATAAAGTTCTTATTTTTTTTAATGTATGTCATTTTCTTTCTAAGTTTTGTTGCGTTTTGCTGTAATTTATCGCAGATCGTCACAGCTCTGGCTCTGGCCGGGACCCTCAGCTTCAACCCGGAGACCGACTACCTGACCGCCCCCAGTGGGGAGAAATTCAAGCTGGAGCCTCCCACAGGCGACGAGCTCCCTTCCCGAGACTTCGACCCGGGCCAGGACACGTACCAGCACCCCCCTGCTGAGAGCGCCTCGGTCCAGGTGAGGCACGAAGACGTACTGAACAACATCAGGATACTCCAGAAGTTGTGAACGTTTTGACGTACAGACGGAAGAGCACTCGTTTTGACCCTGTTTTATTGCCGTACAGGTAGATGTGAGCCCCTCCAGCACGCGTCTGCAGCTGTTGGAGCCTTTCGACAAGTGGAATGGGAGAGATCTGGAGGACATGAGGGTCCTCATCAAGGTAAGGTAGACATATTTAACTCACAGGAGTATCGCTCCATAGTTGCATAATGGGTCTTGTTGGAGGAATTAGTCTGGGAACAGAGAAAAGTTTTTTTTTTTTTCTGAGCCAGTTGATAGATTAACGGATCTGCCTCTGTTTCTGTTAACCTTGGTACTTTAGTTTCCAGGTGCTGGCCTTGTTTTGGGCTAGCTTGATCTTTGACCTTGTTACCAGCGTTTGCGCTTGAACTCGTGTTTAATTCAGTGTATAGATTATAGCAGTTCCATTTGATTATATATTTGAACAGCTCTTTTTTTAGTGTTTTATAAGCCTGGTGGCCCGCCAGGCTTCTAAAACACTGGGGGAAACACTGGTCATCGTTTCATCGCAATACTTTCTGGGACAATTTGTCGTCCAGCGTTATCGTGACAGACCTCACTCCCCATGTTTCCCACCAACAGGTTAAGGGAAAATGCACCACCGACCACATCAGCGCCGCCGGGCCCTGGCTGAAGTTCCGCGGCCACCTGGACAACATCTCCAACAACCTGCTGATCGGCGCCGTCAACATGGAGAACGACGCCGTCAACAAGGTGAAGAACCAGCTGACCGGGGAGTACGGAGGCGTCCCAGACGTGGCTCGCTTCTACAAGGTGGGACATTTTATTTTATTCACCTTCTCTTTTGTTTTTGCTTGTTACTGCTAGGTTGAAATCTGTTCATATTTACTAAATCTTATTTCATAGTTTTCTTCCCTCTTGAGTGGATCATAAATCTTTGCTGATCTCTTATAAACGCAGGCCAACGGCGTGAACTGGGTGGCGGTGGGAGATGAGAACTACGGGGAGGGGTCCAGTCGGGAGCACGCCGCCCTGGAGCCACGGCACCTGGGGGGACGCGCCATCATCGTCAAGAGCTTTGCCAGAATCCACGGTTAGTTTCTCAGCAGAGGAATCGAACATTTTTAATTCCTCTTAATGGAACTGATCTCATATCAGAGCAGGTAGGGATTAAACACGATAATGTATTCCTAAATTAGAAAATGCTATAATTTAATGCAGTCAGTTTTGTTTTATTCCAGTACACAGTCTTGGGTAAAAAAATATACCCTTTATTTGTTATTTTTAAGCATTTATATTCTAAACCATTTCTCATTTTGTCATCTTTTAACCACAAACTTTATTATTATTATTATTATTATTATTATTATTATTATTATTATTATTATTATTATTATTATTATTATTATTATTATTAGTTATTCTAGCTATTTTACTGAGATGTGTGATGGACCAGACACAGCAACAGACTTGTAACATAATCTAACTTGGATTTAGTTTTGGACTTTGACTAGGCCCTTCCAACACGTTAATATGCCCTTATCATTGCTTCTTACACCCTTTATAACAAGTCTCACCTCAGTAAACGCTGCATTTTCGAAGCAGTCAGACATTTTAAAACAGGATTGCAGCTGGACTTTTAAAATTTATATCCACAACAAAACAAACAAACAAACAAACAAAACACTGGAACTGGAAGATGATTTAGAAGCACAAAAGAAAACACAACGACCAAAACAATGAATGAAATCACACACAACCAAAACCTTAAATAAAATAGATTATAAAGTTTCTATTCACAAAAAATATTCATGACCAAAATGTAAATTATGGAGCTTATTTTAATTCTTCATGTGATTGATTAATCACACCATGTTTCTTGATGGGGACGATGCGTTCAGGATGATGAGCAGTGTTGGTTTTCTGACTTGTGTTTTGCAAACAAGCTGAACTGTTTAGTTTTGGTTTCATTTGACCTCCTTCCACAGTTAATTATCAAGTTTACACGAGGTTCACAAGTCCAAATATAAATGTAAACCATTTAAAAAAAAATTGTTCTACTTAGAATAACATAATTTTCTCACCTTTGTTTCTCCATAGAGCAAACTTGAAGTTACCTACCCTGCTAGATTCATCAGAGTTTTATCTTTCACTTTTATTTTATTATTTTTTTTACAGAGACCAATCTGAAGAAGCAAGGCCTGCTGCCTCTGACTTTCTCCAACCCCGACGACTACGACAGAATCCGCCCGGATGACAAGATTTCAATCACCGGCCTCAAGTCCTTCGCTCCCGGGAAGGTGAGCGGCGTTCTGCGCCGGTGACATCATCCATCATCTAACGCTCGCGGCTGACGCTTCCTGCTGACGCGTGTCCCTGTCTCCCGTCTCCAGCCGCTGACGGCCGTGATCAAGCACTGCGACGGAAGTCAGGAGTCCGTCTCCCTGAGCCACACCTTCAACGAGACCCAGATCGAGTGGTTCAAGGCCGGCTCGGCTCTCAACAGGATGAAGGAGCTGCAGTAGCTGCCGAGAGGAGAGAAACGGCGGAGGGTGACCGGGCAGGAAACCGAGTCGTTTTCGCTCCCAGGATGCAACACACATGCATTAAAAAGGTCGCTGTACCGATAGAAAGCGCACACCGATGATTTAGCACTTAGGTTCTTAAAGCCCTCTCAGTTCACAAGTTGAGTTGCACAAGTTTAATCAAAATATTAGAAAAAATATATATATTTAACTTTTTTTGCACTAGAATCTCTTCAATGTCTAAAACATTCCAATTACAATGAATAATGTGAGCATTTAATGCTTCTTATTAGTGTTTCTAGGCTTGATTTAAACTCTGATGTAATCAAACGGGAACGGGAATTTTAATTTAAAAACACAAAGCTTTGAAATCTCTTACAACTCAACCCGTTCCAAAATTATTCTTGTTTTTCTGACGTACCTTGTTTTAAATGATTATCCGTAGAAACCGACCGATAAGCTGATCATTTTTGTTTTATTTTATTGTTTTTATCGACCCTTTACTGTGAAGGTTTAAGGCGATCCCAGATCGGTCGTCCTTTCTGACATCGTTACTGACTTCAACAAATGAACAAAATGTACTGTACTACTAACTATTATGTTGTTGCATCTTTGCTAAAAATTAACTGATAAACCAATCATTTGTCTATGCTGTCAGCTACAGCTCACTCTTTCCTCAATTTATTTATTTTTCTTTAATGTAAAAGAAACAATTTTCATCTTCACTAGTCACGTCAGTGTCCACACACTCCCCGCAGCCGTTCCCATGATGCTGCCTTACACAGCGCCTTGCAAAAATATTCATAACACCTTAACTTTTTAACTTTTTGTGACATCACAACCACAAAATTCAGTTTGAATTTTTTTTTTTTTTTACGGGACAGACCAACACAAAGTGGTGGATTATTTCAAAGAGAAAAAATTATGCATGATGATTTGATGATTTCTTTTTCAGATAAAAATCTGGTGTGCAATTTAATTTATGGGTAGCAGAAGAAAATGGACTGATTAAAAGGTAGTTTGCTGTACCCTTTTATTTGCCTTGTGGGCAGAGAACAGTTACATGCCACACTTTTCAGAGATTTTTATTTCTTATTAGAAAAAAAAATCTTCAACTTTACTACTAAGCCCTGCTTTGTATTGGTCTTCCATAAAATCATAATAAAATACGTTAAAGTGTTTGGTTGTACCAAAACAAAAGTGTTGAAAATTTCAAAAAGTAAAAAAAAACCCAAAAAACACTTTTGCAAGGCGCTTTGAATCACTGTGATTCCTCACAAACCAGAATAAATGACCCATTCCACTGCAGTTAATGGTCGTATTTTCATTTTTTTTAATGAATGTTTTGTGTCGAGGTTTGTTTCGGTTTTTAAAAAATACCCGTCGTCTTCAAACTCCTGTCGTCCCACCTGGAAAATCTGAAACGTGAGCTTGTAATCTACCAAGACCAGGTTTGTTAATCTGGACCGCAGAGCGGTTCTGAGTGGGAAAACCCCAGTGTTACTCCTCAATAAACCAACCATTGTCACAGTGCATCTATAGAGGAAAACTCCACACATGCATCAGGTTGTGAAAATCCTGTGGATCTTCGCTAACCTGTCCAGTTTTTCTGCGGTTTGTTAAAATGTCTGCTTGCTGCTGTACCAACTGTTTCCCCTCAGTGTGGCTGTGATGAGATTATCTTCATTGTATTAGTCTTTAAAATGAATGTTGTTCCACTTTTAAGGTTCTCCATGATGGGAGCGTCGTTCTCTCTAACGCACAATCTAGTAACCAGGTGCCTGTTCTCTCTTGAATTTCATTCACTGCCAGTAGAAAGTCTGAAAAAATAAGTGTGAGTGAAGGAGGAGGCGAGATGTGACCTCGATGTTTAACCAAATATCTTTTTTTGACATTAATAGCTGATGATGAAGAAATATTTAAAATATAATCCCTGAAGATTTTCAATTAATATTATCAGAATTTATTTCCATTTTTCTTAGAGCTGCTTTCTGCAGTTTGATTCATGAACATGAGGGTGATCCTCTCGCTTAAATTTCACAGGAAATCTGTAAATTCACAACAGGCAAATGTTGGAACTGATTGTAGTTGATTTAATTTGTGTTTCAACCCTAATTTGGTGAAAGTGAGTATTGATTTTCTGACTAAATAATTCCTTAAACCCTTAAATAACTAACTTGTAATGCGTCATCATAAATTTTCTTATAAAATTGTAAAGCTCACTGGTTGAAATGATTTACCAGGTTTAATTTTCCAGTCTGTTTCATAGAAAAGTTTCTCTTCTTAAATGCATATGACTGTGATCACCCGGCTTTATTTACCCTTTGAATATTGTGAAACATTTGTCTTTAACAGTGAAACAAGACAAGGCTTTGCTGTTGTTTGGTGTGAGTCAATTAATCAAAATGGCGGCCCACACGATGGCATTGTCTCCTGGTTGAACTCAGGTGTAAGCTGACCAAGCTCCTATTGTTGAAATGTCTTCTAAATGTGTCTTTTAATATGGCAGGATGCGCTTTCGTAGTCATGATTGTCAGTTGATTATTTTGTAAAATTTATCTGCTGTTTTGTAGCTTACAGAGTTGAAATATAGTGATATGTACAAATATAAATAATAAAGAAGATGTGGAATCATTGTTTTTCTTTGCAGTTCAATTTATAGTTAGTTTTAATTAACTTTATTTATGCAACACCAATTCACAACGAATGGCGTGTAAAAGCACTTTACAAAAAAATATGATATATATGCAGAAAAATAAACCAATAAAGTTCAACAATACTGACAAGATTCAACGTTAATAGCATAAGTACGTATTAATCATGAATAACAGGAAGAGAGTTACTGATTTTGAAAAGTCTTTACGCTGTAGGAGTGATATATTTCCAGGAGGGGGCGATAGTGAGTCTTGCAGGCTGTCGCTCAAACCAGAAGAAGAAGAAGCTCACGTTGGTTCGGTGTGATGCTAGAAAGCAGTTTGTAGAGTATTTATCTTGGGTTTCTTGCTGCAGTGTGAGCAGCTGAAGCTATTAGACGAACAAAAGTAAATTAAAAAGATGTTCGCTTAACCTCAGCGCCCCATCCCTTCGCGTTTGGACCGTGTGAGTGGGGCTTACTCTGTCTCTCTCTCTCTCGTGGGTCATGTTCGTGCTGGTGGAGATGGTGGACACGGTGCGGATCCCTCCGTGGGTCTTTGACCGGCAGCTGAACGACGCCGTAGCGGAGGAGCTGAACAAGAAGCTGGCCAACAAGGTGAGGGGTCTGTCCGTTCATTCATTCACTCATTCAGTCGAGGTTATTTGTAGCACATTTATCATAAAAATGCAAATTCATAAACACAACATACAGTCACTAATTTGAGAAACCATAACAAGCATTACATTTTGTCGAGTGCCATCATCAACATCATATGTGTTGCTGGTCAATTTTGCAGTGATTCTGCAGCTCTAAGCAGGTTTTAGCCTTGATTTAAAGGAACTCAGTGTTTCAGCTGTTTTGCAGTTTTGTGGAAGTTTGTTCCAGATTTGCATTCAATCTGCAGTAAGTTCATAGCAAACGCTTGAATTTGTACTTTTAAAAAAAATGGATTTAGAAGTCTGGAAATCTGATTCTTGGCTTCATATGTTGAATATTTTGAAGAATCCTGGATCTGTCTTGGGATAAACAGAGCTACTAAGTTAAAGTTTAATCCTCGGAAGAGGATCGTGGACTTTTGCCAAGTCCATCTTCCAGGTACCTAGCAACTATAAGCACCATATAGTTGCTAGGTACCTGCTAGGTTGCTAGGTAACTGTCTCCTTTCTGTTTCTCAGGAAGGAGGCAGTTACTTTGTCCCAGAGATTGTGGCGGGATACCCAAAAGGATTGAAAGTCTTTCAGTTTCCAAGGCGATTGCACCAAATATTAAGGAAATGGATGTACACTTGTGGAGGAAAAAGTTCTCTAATTTTATTAGACATGAACGAAAACAGAACAGTCTCCTTCGATGTCAAGCTTGGAGAAGAAAGACAAGTCTTTCTACATTTCATATGATCACATGGTTTTCTGTGCTGCATCCAAAACATTTTTTTTTTTACAGTAAAACTACAACACATGCTCTCTGACCCCCAGGTGGTTTACAATGTGGGTCTCTGCATCTGCTTGTATGACATCACCAAACTGGAAGACTCCTATATTTTCCCCGGAGACGGCGCCTCTCACACTAAAGGTATGACAAGTGAAAGAAGTGCTGCGACACTGACTGCTACATCAGCATTACTTATTGAACAAAAGCCTGATCCCGTCGTTCCTTTGACTTTATTTTTTATTTTAGTCCACTTCAGGTTTGTTGTCTTCCACCCCTTCCTCGACGAGATCCTCGTTGGCAAGATCAAATACTGCAGCCAGGAGGGAGTTCATGGTAACTATTGACCATCGTTAGTCACGATTCTGTCGACACAAGCAGGTATTTATTCCTGCTGAATGTAGAACATAAAATTTCATATGAACCGCAACTTATGATTATTTCAGTTATTCATTATTCTGCCGATTAATCGGATGACATAATTTACCTTATTTTGCAGATTTTTCATTTAACAACTTCAGCCTTTTTTATATTAGAAATACATCAAAAGACGTGAATAAAGAAGTCATAAAGTAAAAATGTTTATGCTCGATCATTTGTAGCGAAGGTTCTGTAGCTAAAAACCTGTTTCCAACATCAACATGTTAGAAGCAGGTCAGCCCTTTTTCCTAGGGTTAACATGAATACAGTGAATGGATAATCTGTTGATAATTTTTGCATTAACAGATTAATATTCAGATAGCAAAAGGTGCTTTTTTCTTTTTATTTCACAGAATTTGAACCAGATGAAGCCAAAACTGCCACTTGATCGGTGGAACATTTTTACAGACAAAGTATTTGTTATATATACATCTTAGATATAAAATTAGCCTATTTTTTTGCTTAATTACTGCTCTGATTGTGTTGTTTTTTTCAGCCCATGGCCTTTTTTTTTTGAGTCTGTATTCTCTAGTTAACGATTAATCAAATACTAAATTGGTTGATAGTTATTTCAATCATTACGATTAATCCTGTTAATCTTTCAAGCCTACAGATAAAATTAGTGCACGTTAAGTATTTATTTTACAGTATTTACAGTGAACATTGGGAACGTACTCATGTGGTTGACCTCTCTGGTTCACAGTGACGATGGGTTTCTTCGATGACATTCTCATTCCACCCGAGTCTCTCCAGCAGCCGGCCAAATTGTATCCTGACCGGGGAACAAACATCTGGTGGTTTAATGTTGTTTGCTTTGCGCGCCACCGAGTCGATCGTTTGGGTCGAGCCGTTCCTTAGCTCCACCCCCAAAGCGACGAGGCCGAGCAGGTTTGGGTCTGGGAGTACGAGACGGACGAGGGAGCGCACGACCTCTACATGGACCAGGGAGAGGAGATCCGCTTCCGGGTGGCGGACGAAGTCTTCGTGGACACGTCGCCGACGGGGCCGGCCGCCGCCAAGCCCGACGCTCCGGCCCAACCCGGACAGTCGACTGCACCGCCGGCGGAGGAGAGCGGGGACAAAAAAGAGGCTCCATACACACTCGTTGTAAGGACTGTTACATTTCCTTTCCAATCATTTCCACACAGATAGCTCTGATAAAGGTGGATGTTCACTAAAATATCCACTGGGTTAAACTGGACTTCTTCTCTTGAAGATGTTTCACCTTTCTTCAGTTCTGAACATGAGTTGGAAACATCAAGTCAAAACAGTCGCATTGATTGGACCTTTACGGTCACACGAGTACCTGGCCACGCCCTCCATTCTGTTCGATGTCAATACAAAGGTCAAATAATTTGTTTTAGTCTCAGTGTTTGAAAGGCTGTAAAACGGCTGTAGGCGTTAGAAAGACGAAATCAGCTGTATTTATCGTCTTGAATTCCTTTTTTAATTGTCGTGTTTTCTCCTCGTCTCCCCAGGTGGTTTTACAGCTGTTCACGTCTTGACACACTTTGAGGGACGTAACCAAAATAAACTATGTTTGCATCATTGGTTGACATGTTTGGACGCGAAGTTTAAATGACAGAAATATTAGATCAAATGAGAGTAAGGCTAGTGACTGGAATGACTTTAACAGCCTCACCAATCTGATTGATCTGACCACAATTTATAAGCCTGAGCATTTCAGAAGGCTAATTTCCTCTAGTAACAACAAAGAAGTGCAGTTTAAACTATGTCAAATAGTTTGTGGCTGTAATAACAAAATGGAAGAAAGTTTAGACACTTTTACAAACAGATTGGTAGATGGGCACTGCTGACAATCTACAAAAGTGTAATTATTGCAAAAAATCTGTTTTAATGTGTAGTTATAAATAATGTGGAGGCGGTCGAGCTTTTAAAATAATCAATCTTATAACCGTTAGGCTAGTAATTGCTAATGTGTCCCACTTGGGGGCGTCACTGCTCTAAAAGTGAACACTAGCTCTATTACTGACTCTCTGAAGATGCTTGGATTATTTAAATTACTACATTTAAACATTTATTATCCCTTCAGGATAAGGTACTTTTTAATTTAACTTTTAATATACAATAAACCTCTGTTCAGTTTCTTTTAACCTTTCATTTTTCATTTCTCTATTTACTGGTAGTTAAACCGTTTTTTCCCCGTTTGGCTTCATTGGAACGTTTCTCTGCCTAAAGCCCATTCTGTGGCTTTAAGAGAGGAAGACTCCTGCAGCTGCGTGTGCAGGGACTCGAACACGCCGCTCATCCTGACTTTGCATTTATTTGTTGTTGTTTCTGTTCCAGGGGACCATCTGTGAGCCAGGACTGGGTCTGCTGTCCTGGTGGAACAGCTAGAGGAGGAACAAAGGGAGACGTGGGGCGAACTGAGAGCTGCAGCTGCTCCCATCCGCCGACTTCAGGGACGGTGGACAGAAACCCGCTGGGTTTGTTACAGGAGCGGAGCGTCGTGCTGGACGGAGCCAAGCTCAGGAGCAAACCTGTCGTACCGACCGAGTGCTCCTGTATGTATTTATTAGCAAGAAATTATATTAATTTGATTTATACAACACAAGTTTCTGAAATAAAAAAAAAAACAAATGAACCGAATAATAATTTATTTATGTTGTTACACATCTTACTGGTAGCAAACTGCTGGCTAAGTAGCCAAAATACTACTAAGCCAGTATTTGGCCAAACGGTCTGGAGTGTCGCATCATATTTAGACCCCAGGGAAACAAGGAAGTAATGTTTAGAGATCCCTTTTTAGACAACCTTTGATCAACTTTAAAAAAAAAAAAAAGTCACAGGATAAACACAAAAAGGTTCTGTTGTAGTTATTTTAAAGGAGCACGCAGTTTTTTGTGGAAAAAAAGATTTATTTCTTAAGATTTGATATTTTACAAGGTTCCTCCTCTATTTTGAGAAGCAAAAAGATAAAAATATTTATTTTTGAGGGAATAAAAATGTTCTGTTTTATGTTGAGGTGAAACATTTATGCCACTAAATAATAAGTCTCAAAATTTAAAATATATATATTTAGCTGCTGTTTTTGTGTGTGTGGCCTTTTTACATCCTGCGTGTCCAATCGGACCACCGGTTCTTGAACAATAGGCTCAGTTGAAATTAAGATCTTATATATGTTTATTAAATTGAATCAGAACTATGATGTGGAGCATCTTTATTTAATTTTTGTAAACTTATGTCGGCCTCCTGTTCAGTGGGCCTTTTAGCTTGACACCCAAAATCTGCAGCTTCAGGACTGATGGAAAGTTGCTGCCAGATGATTTCTGACAGAAAGATTTTTAGGTCAAAAGAGACACAAATTGAGCTATTTGAACAAGAAAGTGTGTTTAGAGAAGCCATGGTGAGGCTTTCAAAACTAAGAATTATATGAAAAGGAGAGAAAAGCACGGTGGTGGCTGCATCATATCGATACTGTTGCTCAATGTTTATTGAATAAAAATGCTTGGATTGCCTTCAGGTTTCAGCGAGTTGGTTTAAACTCAGACGTTTCAGTCATCACACACCCAGAGATTAGTCACCACCTGCGTTTACACGGCCACAGTGTTCACTAACAACCCACTGTGTTTGTGAAATCCCCCAAAAAAAAAAAAAAGCAGAACAAGTTTCACTGAATCGCCTGTCAATGCTGCTGCAGCTGTGGAAGTTGATCAAAATCCCCGATTTGCTCGATCTCGTTTTTCTGTGTAAACATGTCAGGTTATTGTCAACCATTTCCGCACTTTCCCTGCGGAATCCAGCAGGAATGCGTGACCTCATCGCTCAACGTGCAGCAGCTGGCTGACTGCAGACTGAATAGAACCGTGTTTATGTGCGACAGCCCCGCTCCAGACTGCCGCAAAGGTTCCCCCAGCAACACCGGGGCCTGGCTGCGCCCTCTGCGGATGCAGGTCAGGCTGGGAGGAGGAGGAGGAGGAAGGTTGATGACCAAAGTCACTTTCACGCACAAGTCGCATCACGCCATCGGAATCTCCTGCAGCTGCGCAGACCCTCCGCAGTCAACTCCAGCGCCACGCCAGGGGTTTCCGGACGATCTGCGCGGATTTGCGCGACTTATTTATTTAATTTGCCCCTTTATATAATCCGCATCGAGCCAAAACACACAGAGAGAGAAGCGATCGGATCCTCTTCGGGCACCCATGCCGTAAGTAGCTAACTGTGTGTGTATGTTTTTATTGATTAATTAATTTATTTAGGCTGTGTGTGTGTATGCATGAAGAGGAGAAGGTCTGGGTTGCTTTGTTTTGTTTTTCCCCCAGATCGGAACATTGTTGGTTGTTCTGCCGGAGAATAGATTCTATTTATTCGGGTTTGTTTTATATGTGACCGATTCATCCGCCTCACGCCGACAGCAGCGACCCTTCAGCCGCTTTTGTCTGACTTTTCTATTGTCTGGTTGTCGCTCCGGTGATCCTCACTGCTTTTCACCCCGATTCAGAGAAACTACTGAGCTCTGAGGGCGAGTCTGTCTGTCTGTCTGTCTGCTGAAAGTGCAAATGAGTGCAGCTACGGTGGAAAAATGTCCCCAAGCCTTTTCTTTTTTTTAATTTATTCCTCAATTCCCATATGTCATGAATTTTACCGAGGGCAAGGAAAATATTTTATTTATTCGATTTTCTTTTCTATCGTTTAAGTAATTAATTCCGGTAACTATGTTTATATCGCAGGAGTAAAGCGCTGTAGTAATCCTCGTGATGCAGTCCTGCAGGAATAGTAAGCCATATGCTGTCTGTCATATGGACACAGGTCTCTGACGTCACGAACGCCCCACTCTGCAGCTGTTCTGACGTCACGCCGCCTGCCGGCGTCATCGCAGAAAGACAGAAGGCGGGGCGAACAGTAAAATAAGCGCAACACGTCAGCTGTTTGTTTCACCGTCATAACCGGGTGAAATGATCGGCTGTGGCGTTAATGCGAGTCAGAAGCGGCGTTTGGAGGAACCGCCAGGTGACGTAGAGAGATGCTGCAGCAGTAGATTATTTTAGCAATCGATTGTTCTGGTGATTGATCGGGAAAAAACTGCACATTCTGCAGATTTTTTTATTTAACCACTTCAGCCTTTATTAAAAATCTACAATAGGAGAAATAAATGAAATGATGAAAACAAACAAATAAATCAATTCATATTTTAAATAAGAAGATAAACATTTGTTGTCTAAGCTACAGAATATATCATTCCTTTAGTGCATTTTTGATTATGTGTAGAATATCTGATTTTTTCTTTGTTTTGTTTTGTTTTTTTGCATTAACCGATTAATAATTAGATAGCTAAAGGTGGTTAATATGAGAATATGTATTTTTACATTTGAACCAGGTGAAGCTGAAACGATGTCAAGAAGTTCTGGTTAAAACATATTTACACAAGTTTTATATTTTTATAAATATTATCTTTAATGCAGATTGATGTATTTTTGTACAGCTTTTGCTTAATTAGTGCTTTGAATATGTAGTTATTCCAACAAATAATTCAGATTAATTAATCAAATACTAAATTAGTTGATGATTATTTCAATAATTGATTAATCAAAATTAATCTGATTAATCATTTCAGCACTAGTGGGGGGATCTGACCAGTCAGTTTCTGATTGGTGGATAATGTTCCCAATATGGAGCTGACACACACACACACACACACACACACACACACACACACACACACACACACACACACACACACACACACACACACAGTGTGATCAGCAAAGACTGACAAAGTCTCTATAACTGATGTTAGGAAAAAAAGTATTTTCTTTCCAACCCAAGCATGAACATGTGGCGTTTACTGAAGTCCACTGAACCTTGAGGTCTGACTGTGTCATGATGGTGAGATTTTAAGTGACAGGAGTTTGGTGTGGAACAAAGGATGAAGACATCATGCCCAATGTCAGGCACGTTGGAGGATGTGTGATGCTGTGGGCGTGTTTTTCTTGAACTGTTTTAATCATCGGGTGATTTTATGTAAGAATCTTGTCGACTCTTCTTCCATGAAGTGTTGCCTTACAGTTTTTAAAGTATAAAGTACAGTTAATAAAGTATAGTTGTAATCTAATGATAGTTTTGTTACACACTTAGAAGGATAAAGAATCTGGTGTTGACATGTTGGTTGGAAGATACAGGGGGCCCATATGAAAATCTGCTTTCGGCCCCAAAAAGGCTTGGGCCGGCCCTGCAGGACAGCCCCTTAATGTCTCTTCTGTTTTGTCTTTCCTCCTCCTGGCAGTAAGTCTCGTTGACGGAGCTCAATCAGCGGCGCTGACCCACGGTGAGGTGGGCGTCTCACTCACAGAGGACAGACCAGGGTGACCACATCGTCTTCCTCAACCCTTCGTCCCTTCATCTCGTCTGACATGGCGGACCCCAGCATCACGTCTCCCTCCGGAACGCCCCTGCGCTCCCCCAGCGCCCCGCTCACCCTCTCCTTCCCGTTCCCTCGGGAGGGGAACAGGCCGTGGCAGGAAGGCAGGGAGCCCCCGCTTCCCCGCGACCTGCCCAGCCCGCTGCCCACCAAACGAAACCGCACCTACTCAGCGTAAGTCAGAGAAGTAGAAGCTTTCCTTCCTCCTTCATGTAGTTTACTAACAGACCCCCCCCCCCCCAATAAAGATGCTAATGCTGTAGGTTAGCCTTGTCTCTTTAGTTATTTAGACTGCATTAGAAAACATGGCAACAACCTTTGTAATTAAAAAAAACAAATCTATTTAAAAGCCGCACTGGGTTTGGAGGTGAATCATTTTTGGTACAAAAGTTATTAATCAGGAGGATTTTCTATGAAATAAAGCTTTGCAAAATCTTTTATTCCACTGTGCGCTCGGACATTTTACAGTACCAGCAGGAGCCGACCTGTCTGTGGATGAGCAGCTCTTTTCCTAGGCACAGTGTTCCAGTAACTTTCACTGCAGGTCAAAGGTCACAGTTTAATGATTTTTTTCCCCTCACATACTCTGTTTTTCCTGATTTACCCTCCAGGAAAGCAAAACTTTGAACTTTTGCTCATTTAGAAGGGGCTTCCCTCCATTCTTCTTATTATTTCTGGCATTGAGAATAGATGGGATTTCGGTGTTGTCAGAACAGGAAACCTGTTGGAGAAAAACACATTGGGTCCGGCCCTAACGGGCTTAAAGGGGCAGCAGACCAAGGCGTCAATTTTATTTTGCCGTGGTTCTGAGTTAAAAAATTTTCAATGTTGACAGGAAATTTGAAAATATCACTTGATAATTATGTGTTGCTGGAAGATTGGAAGATTAATTTCTGAAAACCAAATATAAAGTCTTGAAAAATGTAAACATAAAAAAAAAACTTATATAAATAAGCAACGCTAAGCCTGGTGGGGGCACAAGTAAAGCCTGGTGGCCCGCCAGGCTCATAATACACTGGGGGGAAAACCTGAGATAAATGTCCTTTTAATCTGTCATGTAAAGGGAGAAACTGATTTCTATTGTGCGCTGTGAAGCTCTGTTGTTGAAGTTTTTTCAACAATACCGAAAAAGTAACTTATCTTAACTAATTTCATGCTTCTCTCTGTGATTTACTTTTGTCCGCAGTACGGTCCGCGCTCACTCAGGTCCAGTTTTCAAGGGCACTTGCAAAAACTTTTCCAGATCACAAGGCCACGGCTTCATCCAGCCGTTGCACGGCGGAGAAGACATCTTCGTCCACATCTCAGAGTAAGTCAGAAACAGTGGCAAACGACAACCAGATGCGCTGCGTTAGCTAAATTTCAGGTACCGCCCCACCTGCAGCCCCAGCTCCAGAAATATCCTTTCTCTTTTTGCCAAAAGCATCTAATGTTAGAACAGGCAGAGCAAATTCTGTACACTCTGCACTCTGCCATCTCGCTAAAATCACTGAGTTGCTCATTTTGCCGAGTCAAAGCATCTTACTTTAAGGGCTGAAGCTGATTTGCTTCTGTAATTTTAGTAAACAATATTCTGTTAGAAGCTGCATTTAATTTGGAAGCTGGATCTAGAAATGACATCACACCCAAATGATTGAACAGCTACTAAATGTTGTGGAGCTAAAGCCTAAAGCCAATACTTGGTCAAATTTTGTGTTTTTGCAGTGTATACCCATGCAAAGAGATTTAGCAGTATTAAGATGGTACTATTGTTACTTTTTAGCTTAAAAAAACATCACAGGTACATATTAAGTGATGTTTCCCCAATATTTATAGGTGCAGCAGCTGGAGACCTTTGACCTCTCAGCTAAAAAATGTGCACTTCAGGAGCTTTTCTATTTGGTTTTCTTGACTTGGATCTAAAACAAAAAAAATAAAATTAATTAATCAGACTTCCCAGGTCGAATCTCATGTGTTTCAATTAGTTTAAAAATGAACAAAAGCAATGTTTTACGCTCTAAAAGTGCGCTTTAAAGAAAAATGGCCTGCCCCGCTTCTGTTTGTCTGCGTTGCAGCATCGAGGGCGAGTACGTCCCCGTCGAGGGAGACGAGGTCACGTACAAGGTGTGCCGAGTTCCCCCTAAGAACATTAAGGTGCAGGCGGTGGAGGTGAAGATCATCCACCTCAACCCGGGGACGAAACACGAGACCTGGTCCGGACAGATCATCAGCTCGTAGTCGCCGAGGTCCGCTGCCGGAGGACGGCGACGCTCCGGCTCATATCGGCGGGGATGGTGGCGGTGCTCCTGGACTCTTTGCTTCATTTAAAAAGAACAAAAAAAACCAACCTCTTTTAGAAATTTATGTTACTCTTCAGGCAAGTACTTACTGATAGATTATGTTCAAGCCACTCCGACAAATCCTCTTTGTGTTATTTATGTTTAAATTGAAGCGGGGACCATAAATGAACCACACTTACAAGTGGGAGGAGTTTTTTTTTATGTGTTTCTGTTAATTTGTTCACAGTTGTTGTAAAAAGAAAGAAAAAAAAAAAGAAATACTGGGAACAACATTAATCATGTCTGTGGTGCAGACTTGTGTGTGTGTGTGTGAGGAGACGATGTGTTTTCAGTTTTACTTCCCCTCTTTGCAGCTGTCTCTCCGTTGCTTTACTGCATCAAAGTTTCCAGGGTCACATGTTTGCTTCAAGGGTTTGTCGTGGGACTTATCCCACCCAGTCTGCGCTGTTGCTACATCAAATGTACAAATTTAAAATGGATATATTAAACTCAGACAACAAAAGGAAGTGATGGCAATGATCAGGAATAAGACGGGTTAGTCCTGGAAAACCAGGGAAGCTGTGAGGACATTTTACATCTCCTCCCACGATGAGATGTCTCATGTCTGCTTCCTGGTTTCACATCATCGTTAAAAAAACAACAAAATATCATGTGACAGACGCAGGAAGGGTTAATTTGACCCTTAGCAGACAATCTACTGACTTTTTGTCAAAAAGAAACATTTCCAAGTCAGTGGCGATTCCTTTATATACATATACTGCTCAAAAAAATAAAGGGAACACTTAAACAACACAATATAACTCCAAGTAAATCAAACTTCTGTGAAATCATTGGTTAATANAGTATTCAATGAGAATATTTCATTCATTCAGATCTAGGATGTGTTATTTGAGTGTTCCCTTTATTTTTTTGAGCAGTGTATAAATTTGAAATTTGGGGTAAGTACAGGAAAGAAAACAAGATGTTAAAAGGAGAAGACATTTTTAGCTATATTTTTGAGGAGAAACAAAAAAGGCCTTTTTGAAAATAAAGTAAAAGTTTACAAATTCTCAAGGAATCCCAGATCAATGAAGACTAATCCAGCTCAAGGTTGAGCTGTCTAAATATTTTAGATTTTGAACAAGTTGTCATAACATGTTGTAATTGTCCTTTAGAATAGGATTCTGCAAGTCAGTGTGATGTTTTGCTTCTACATTTCACAATACAAATGCCCTTGGACAACCAAGTAAGGAACAGAAAACCATTTGTCTGCAGAAATGTCAATGATATTTTTATTTATTTATTTCTTGAGTACTTGGGCTGCCCCCTGACGGGGTGGCGCCAAGGGCAGAGAGCCATATCGTCCATACAAAAATACGCCGCTTGTTCAAATAGAAAGAAACTGCACACATTTCCATAAAAGCAAATTTACTTCATTGTTCTTTGTGTGGATATTCGTTTATTTGTGTGAATTAATATATTTTTTTCGGCAGATTATGACACGCTTTGCATTTTGCTGAGTACGAAAGCTACTCGACTTGCCACTTTGCACCAGATACATCACAGCTGTGGGTTTTACTGCCAGTGAGAGAAAATTGTGTGTTTGGGGAAACGTGGTGGCCTGAACTCCACACATCGTAGCTCCTCAGGTTAAATGGGACACTGCACTGCAGGTCATTGCCTGAAAAGGTGCTTTTATATCACTTCAACTGAGCCTTGAAAAAACATCCACTCTTTCTACAACTCAAAATAAGAGTGTTAGAAATAAGAATTAAATGTTCAAGAAAGCATGAAAATAGCGACTTTAATCGACATATGTAGGCAACAAGAATGTTCTTTGTTTGCAATTGTGAGAATCTGAACTAAAACAGGAGCAGTAAAGCATGAAGATAAACTATAGCTACCCTTTAAAAAGTTATTAGAGGGAAAAGGTGACATCTAGTGGTCAGAAGTGGAATTACAGGGCTAGTTTAGCCTGAGAAATAAAGGAGAAAACATCCTGAAAATACAAAATATAAACACCAAAAGGCAGCAAGGTTTTAAAAAGAGATTTATTACGTTAAATAGTTTTTTTTCCTCCATGAGAGGTTGAAAAACCAACATGTCATATTTTTCAGTTACTTCCACAGAAACGTTATAAGGCGACTGTCAGCTTTGCATTTAAAGTCCACTGTAGCCCTTCAGCTTGAAGGAGTGCGTATGGTCAGATTTTTATTTATTTATTTTTTATGAGGGTTTGTTTGTTCCCAAACCATAAAACATTAGGTATGCACATTCAAAATCTGGTTAAAATCACTTAAAACAGTGGTGGAAAACGAGCATACATTTCATAAAATGTTCTCAAGCTCAGAAATTTGGAGACTTTAATGCGACGGACATTTTATCTGCAGCAAGGTGAACCAATCAGAAGCTCAGTTCACTGGTTGAGATGAATTCCCACTTTCATTTCTAAACATCCAGACCGTAAACACTGCTTATCTCATCAGATAATTCCCAGTCAGAGTGTCTTATGTGTTCAAATGGTCGTAAACTGAATTTGTTTTAGCGTCTTTCAGCATTTTTTTTGTTTTGTTTGTCAAATCTATTTCAGTTATTCAGGCAAATGTATGCAAACAGAAATTTTGGCTTGATATACAAATGTGTCTTTGGAACGTTTTCAACCTTCAGCTTTCTTAATGAATGACTCAAAACCGTTAAAAAGATCAAAATAAAACCGAGAACCTATGATGCAACATGCAGCTGAGATACATAAGGACTCACTGAACACGTTTTGGACGGTATTTTAAAAGGTGGAAGTTGAGAGGGGGTTCTGTTGAGAGACTATGAGCAGTAATCATCTTACAAGCTGTAGATAGCGCCTAAAGTTTTTTTGCTAACATCTAGTCAAACTTGAATAACTATGGATGGCCATTGAAATCAAATTAACACATCGATACGTAAAAATGACATTTCGTATGTTAAGATATTGACTGTTCACAACCACTCAATAGAACTCTGAGTAAAGAAAATTTGAATCTTCCCTTTTAAATCTGCTGATTGTTCCCTTAAGTGCATTTAAAGGAGCTCATATTCACTTCAGGACTCTTGAGAAGTCGTAAATATTTGACACCAGATAGTTAAACAGTTAACATATTAAAACGGATCCAGTTTAAAAATCACAGCACCTGGAATGTCGTGTCCCTTTGGTACATCCTACACTTTAAATGTAGAGAGATCCTTGTTCTCAAGAAGTTATTCTACAAAACCAAAGAGAAATCATGTTGTAGTCTGAGTCTCCTCCGTCCCGCTCCCTAACTGCAGGGAGTTTGTCAATAACTGCAGGAATAAAAGCATCCTCTCATTAGTGCAAAATATCACTTGATACCCAAGATAAACATCCCTGTTCATTTTGGGTTCATTTCAAGGTTACATGCTTCTCATCACAGCAGTCAAACTTAGTTTTTGGCACAGTACTTAAAACAACAACACTCACTTCGACATCTGCTGCCTGTTTCTTTAAATAAAACCCACCTCCTGCCTTTCATTCATATATTAAACTAACATTATTAACAAGGAGACGTCAGTAGCTGTGCCACTCAGCACTTCATTAAAAGCCTGCGCTCGATATTCCTGCTGCCGTCCAGTTCGGAGGGGTTCTTGGCTGAAGGTATGGCGATGAGGCGCGGCGACGAGTCCAAGAAAAGTTCGCGGCAGAGCCGGGCCGTGTGCTCTGGCGAGTAGACGGTGAAGCCGATCGTCCTCGGGTCGTTGAAGATTTCGTAGTCGTTTCCTCCCTGGAAACAGGAGCAGCGTCGTCATAATCACGTCACATCAGAGTTCATGTGGTTGGGTTACCTTCTCATGACTAAAACCTGCCACCAGGTCAGACATCCATGAACAAATGAAGCCTTTATTCTCTGAGTCTGAGGTTTTTACCCCTCAGCATGTTCATCCTCTCATAAGATCACAGTGAAAAACAAAGAGCAGCTATTTGTTTACACGGCTCTTGAAATGTTTTAATTATTCTTAAAGGGGCAGTGTTATGTAAAATTTACTTCTTTGAGCTTCACATCACATTCCCTGCAGTGTTTCCTTGATTCTTTCGTGCCTGTTTGAGAAATCCTTTAATCTCCATGGCAACTGTACAAAACGACTGCTATGTGCAAATTGAAGGGTGGAGGAAGGTCTACGTGAATTTCCAAGGTAACAAATAATGAACTTTGGAGTCACATTAACAGTGGTTTGCAAAATTTGTGCTTTGAAAGTTGTTTCAAAGTTTGACAAGTTTGAAAAAACGTACCCTTATCTTCTGTCAGTGATTGGCTGCTTCCTCCACTAAGCTGTGTATCTGCGTTACGCTTAGTCAGATTTCTCATACAGCAAAAATCTATTATTGGCCGGAGTGACGTCTTTTTGTTGGTTTATTCTGGGTTTTCCCAAGACAATTTAAGTGTTTTTCAACTTTTACTATGATAAAAAAGAAACTCTTTGCTGCTGCAGTGCCATGTGACCGGCTCTGCGCTCGTATATTCAGCCTTCCAGGGAGTGCTGCGCAGAGAGCAGCTGAAACACTGCTTGTAAATTTTATGATGTTCAAACCAGAAAGATATATTCATCAGGCAGAGGAGCAGCTTTTTCTTTAAGTTTCGTTTGCACATAAGAGAGAGGAGACGTGCTAACGTTGGACTGGCAAGTCGGCAACCTTACTGGGGTTTTATTTATTGGTTCAAGTTTCTCTCTAGAAGCAAATGATAAAATGATGCATGTTTTATGTTGCAGCTTCTGAACCAGCTTAATTGGTGTTAAGGTGGTTTTTGGAGCAACAATTGAAGAAACTGAGGAGACTTTAGAGTATTAAACATCATTACTAAGGAACCTGGGCTGCTGTGAATTTGTAACGCAGGTGAAAAGCTAATATGATTCATGGGGATGTCAGTGAGAGAATGGAGGAAAGTTTGGACCAAAACTAGAAGAATTTCAAGCGTTTTCAGATGAGTGACGGAGGATCACTCCTTTTATTTTGCCCTCCTGCTGGTTGTAGACTCCGACGTTGTGTGTTGACGTCAGTAAAGGAAATGATCTTACGTCTGAGGTTTCGTTGCCAAAGAAGTAGATGGCGTCCAGGCCTTCATTCTCCAGCAGGTCTAAGCACAGCCGCTTGTCCCAGCCCTCAGGGAAAACATCGAAACTGATGAGCCCACCTGAAACGAGACGAGCATCGACACACCTGTCAACATTATCACAGCATTATGTCAATGGCTCCAGGCCAATTCACTCCCAAAATTCATATGGAAATATTTGTACCAATTGAATTTCCTCCCCACGTCCTTAAACTGCTGCATATACATTTATTTTTAGCTAAATATGTTTAATAAGAGCAAAAATCTATAAATGATCAATTGAATTGAATCATAAAATATTTTCTGAAACCTTTCATATTAAACTCTGATCCCAGTTTGGTCCAATTGGACGATTTTGACCCCATAACTCTATGTAACCTCCTGCTGGGAGATATTATTTATTGGACTCATGTAACAGTATTTCATTTCAGTAGATTATGAATGGAATTGAAACTTGTAATGAATTAGCGTGTAGTAAAATAAGGATAAGGGCTGAAATTAAACGTCTGCAGTCATAAAACTTGTCGCCAGAAATGGTCGAGCAGAACCCGACATCCAGCTCCACAATATTAGACAAAAAAGGAAAACAATGTTTTAATTTCCATTAATCTACAAGTATATTTGCATAATGCAGTTTAATGTACAATTAGGCCAAAGTTATTCATAACTGTTAGATTTAGATTTAAAATAGTTTTCAATCATCCAGGACTGTAAACTGACCAGCTTTGTTTTTTTCCAGTTTCCACTGATGCTTCAGATTTGCCTGATGGTCAAAGTAAAACTTTAAACTTTAACTTTAAATCAATGAATAATTTTTTGACTAAACTGCTGTACTGATGATTTTATTTAATTATTTACTACCTGAGTTTCTCCTCTGTGCGTCTGGTGTGAATGCTTTCTAGCACGGTGGCAAAACCCGAAACTACTGCTGCGCAAGTTACTCAACAGGTTGTTGCTAGGTAACCAAAGAGTGAGTGAGTTGCTAGGTAACCAAAGAGCGAATGAGTTAGTTGATGCCACCAACCGTGATTAGCTGGTCGTGTGAGAGGTTGAGCAGATAAAGCCTTTCCTCTGCCTACATCTCCCAGAATGCCGTGCGGTTCTGGATTGGAGTTCACTGACTATTCCATATATTGAATATTCTATTTATTGATATTAATCAAGTGTTGATCACCATAGACACTGCTATTGATTTATAGAGTTAAATTTATTCAGAATATTACTGACATAGAAAAAGAGAATCGTCGCTTTAATCACATCCAGTTTACCAACCAGTGAATAATTTAACAGACGAAAATAAAACTTAAACTTCTACCCATCGACAGACAGCAGGAGGATTTCTTGTTTGAGAGAAAATTGGATGAAATCAACAAAACACCACTGGGTTATGATTTCTTTTTTGTTTTCACCAAGACTGCAGAACATTTCCTGTAATTAAAGCCGGAATATAAAACCAGACTGGAGAGTGAAAAAATCTGAAATGATCTGCTGAGCTTCAACTCACATGACCCCGGCACCTTGAGATGAGGGCAGAGGAAAACAAAACAGAGAGAAATCTTGACGACCTTTGGCACACATTCTTCTCTCCAACCTAAGAAACGTTTCCCCGTCTTGCCTCCAGAAACCGGCCAATCAGGAGGCTCTGTCCTCACACACCCTCATCACGGCTCTGTCACAAACACCTTCACGCCCAGAAGATAAACAACTCAGAGCTCCAGCCCCAACTTCACCTTTGAGCCTGCATGTTTTAAAAATGCTAGAAGCCCAGATTGTTGGCCAAACTGAATAATTTAATGCAGAATCCTTCCAGAGGAGGAAGACGATGCCTGGACACACTGATTAGCTCTTCAGTCTCGGTGCAGACTGGGCAGTGTCGGGTTATATAACACCTGCAGCTCCGATCAGCTGATGAGGGCGTAGATAAACTTTAAGATAAAGCAAACAAATAAACCTTCCAGACCCGCCAAGCCGTTTTCACTGCGTTAGACTGAATATCGTAAAGATTTGGGCTGCGGTGTTCCCCGGGAGCCCCGGCGACCACGAAAGCCCCAACATTCAGCAGGCGGGCTTTCGAGGAAACCGAACGGGCCGGTTCTTGTTTGTGTGAAGCGAGAGAGGCCCTAGCGCGTCACCAGCGGCGCGGAGAGGCACGTAAGCAAACATCCAGCACCTTCTGCTGCGGTGTGTCGTCAACAGAGCGAGAAGGAACAGCGTGTGTGTAATAGTTAACCAGCACAAAGGTTCAGCATGACCCAAAGGTGGGCCAGCGACAGGGCGGAGGGGGGGTCTCTTGTTTTTTATCAATAGATAAGAAGCAACAAGCAGATGGAAATGCTGTAAAAGTGGTTTGGCACCGAGCTGAACTGTCATAAACAGATGCTGTTAAGTTTGTTTCTCTTCCTGAGAGAGTGTCGCCAGAAACAAGACGTTCTAGCTGCTCATGGGGCCGTTCTGTTTTCCCTCTTGCCTGCCTTTCTGCACGGATGCAGAGAGAGATCCGAGGCGACGGGAGCAGGATTCGCCACGTTCGATTCTCTCACCTTTGGTGAAGCGAAGCCCCTTTCCAGCAAACTCCTTTTTCAGGGCAGCAACGAATTTCTCCCGGATCTTCTCCCTCTGAGAAACAAGAAACAAACGGGGTTAGCTTCTAAAGACCCAAAAAAATAAAGACAGAGACAGTGGCTTGTTTTTGTTATTAACCCCCTTTACTCTGATGCCACTTAAAAAACGTCAGAAATGACCTAATCAGTAAATATAATCCGGTGTACTTGAAGTAAAAGACAACTAACCTACACTAACTTCCCAGCATGATATACGAGCTTAATAATTCATAAACACTGATGAAAGAGAAGTGAAGTTAAATAATCTGCCAGTAGATTAAAACATTTTCCGGTTTTATGCACAATTTAATGGTCTTTAGTACAGAGTCAATGTTTGACTTTTCTTTGTCTGTTTAACTGGATCACGTCTTAGAAAGAGAGACAAAAAGATCCTTTTGGTAAAAAAAAAAAAAAAAAAAAAGTTTGCTTTGCTCCACCCTATCTGCCTTCAGATTGAATCATTCTCTTCCGGTGCACAGAAGTGGTGATTTAGTAACTTTAAGACACAGACTTTTCCAGGTAAACAGTATTTACCTTGTCTATTTCGGAAAATTCGATCCTCTCCTCCTGGGTGCAGCTGCGACCGATGGGCGAAACGTTAATCATCCCGTTCCTGAACTCAATAAACGTTCCCCTGCGGGAAGAAAACGAAGCGTGATTTAATGCTTGTAATTTTGATCTGGCTCTCGATCTTCTGTTAGGTCAGTGTAAAGGAATAAAAACATTCATTTGAAATAAAGAAACCCGGTGAACGTTATCAGAAAGGTTTGCGTGACGAACCTTTTCTTTGGCAGCTTAATGAGCCCCATGTACCGCAGGCAGAAGTTAATCAGATCCTGCAGCAGCTCCTCTCCCAGATGGTTCTGGATCGCCTGCAGGAGCAAACACGCATTTAATGTGGCTTCAGTATAATCGTACTAAATGGAAATTACCATTATCATAAAAAAAACAAAAGCTTTCCGGCATAATAAACTGGGGATTTCAGGCTTTGTTCTCACAGAAAATATGAACTCGCTTACGTGCTTCGAGAGGAGTTTCCCGTCTTTATATTGAACTGTCCCGTTCTCAGCAAACACATAGTCAAACTTGTGAATCACTGAAAGAGAGAAAACACTCAAAATGAGGCTAAATGTGATCGTCATAACTCAAAGAGTTTTTTTCTTTTAATTGAGAATAGCAAGAATAGGAAAATAAAGTAGCATTTGACGCTGTTGTTAGACTGGTTGCTGATTATACTGCATGCAAAAAAGGCTGGAAGAGTTTTGATCAGTCTAATCTCTCTTCTGCCTTTAATCTGAGTTACTTTAGGATCTGATTTAATCGCTATAACCTAAAAAAAAACAAAAAACTGAAATCAGATAGAAGATTCCTGCTCAATAGTAAATGCAAACGCTGTTGGAAAACAGTTTAAGACAGTAATATACAGTAATAGTATAAAATCCCCTGGAAAACTTTCAGAACTACTTAAAGACCTTTCCTGAGAAGATATGCAGTGCTATACTGCTGGCACTGAGTGCAAAATTTGAAAAATATTTTGAGATTAAAACTTCAACTGAAAAATAGTCAGACACAGAGTAAGGCAAAGAGGAAAGAGCTCATGTTATGTGACAGTAGAAATGTTAAACTTGTTAGCAAACTTTCATCTTCTCTGGGTTGAAGAGGAAAAGTCAAACAGCCAAGAAAATTTAACAATAATACCAAAAGAATGTAAGTTTTGCTGGCCAACACGTGTAGCCACTAAGACAACCTGTTTTCCTGGTAGAGCCTGCAAAACATCAAATCACATCTCTGTTTGCACTACATACACATGACTCTTTGGAGGTGACTGTGCATAAACAACAGCTGGACACCAAAAACACTCAAACATGTAGAGCAGATGAACTCTTGCATTGATTATGTTAGCTTTTAGCATTTTAAATATGCACCTAAATGCACCACGTTGGTCTTTTTTGTGGGTAGAGACGACGACAGATGCAACTGAGCGCCAAGAACAGCTTCACCTTTAACACACTTGGACGTGGAGCCACATTGTGTTCTGACTTGGCACAATGCATCTGCATTCCAGCTGTTGGCTAATATTTACAGATAGACAAGCTATCAGCTGTCCGGTGCGGCTCTGTGTTCCCTGCTCAGCGTGACAGTGTGTTTTGGAAACAGATTCAGGAGTCACGAGTTGGGAAAGTCAACCAAACCGAAGCATGTGGGGTCAGACGGACGACCGCATGAGAACCGACTGAAATGTGACTGTAAAGTGTGGTTGGGTGTGTTGTTGCACTGCATTTCAGAATGGAAGCTAATGAATCAGACAAGCTGGTCCTGCAGAGGATAGTGAGGGGAGTGGAAAAGTTGCTCCACATTAAAAACAGAAACACCAAGCGGTTCCAGCTTTCTGCCTCAAGCTGTTAGAAAGCTGAACTGATGTTAAGATCGTGGCGTTTTATCACTTAGATCATTGATCTTCCACACTGATCGGCTGAACTGTGTTGTTTGCGGAGATGAAACGATTCCCAGTCTTACTGGTTGCTGATTTCAGCCATCGAAAATCTAAATCATTGTGAAAATCCAGGACAACTGAAACACTTTTGTTAACCAAATTACTATATGTAATGGGGGATTATATTGCACATTCTTATTAAGGAGCAACACGTGTTAAAATGTATAAAATCTATCAGTAATTGTCTTTTTATGTGTGTCAAAAGGCTTTCTGAAGATCTTCAGTACATTTTAGTTTTCCTGTTAAACATGCTGCTAACATCTCTGATTTCTAAATATACCAGCATTGTGTCAATTGTCTGCTTATTTTCAGTGTAGACAGATAAAATAATATCTGTTAAAATTATTTCTTCAAACTTGCTTGTTCTGCTTCATGTTGTTCCTTTCTTTAATTGTGTGTTGATATATTGACATATGCTTTTCATAGTTTTGCAGTTTTTATTTTATTGTTTCCATTTCTTGTTTGATGACCTTGAGTGCTTTGAAAGACGCCTTCAGATCAAATGTATTATTGTTATTATTACTGTTATTGGAAGAAGTACTAAATAAGAGCTGCAATCATAAATTCTGCGATCTGTCCTCCACATTAAATTCTTTTGAGAATCTTCTTTGCTGAGTGCGTTGCTTTTTTTGGACTTCAGACTATAATTACTGTGCGATATCAATTATTACGAGGTAATTAATTTCTAATGGCTGAATGCAACTACTTTCAATAATAATAATATATAATAACACTGACAATGACATTTTTGACACATTTCAACAAAAACATTATAATCCTGGTAGCTGTAACTCGTTTGCCTGCAGTAATCATGACACAAGATGTTCACATCTTTAATAACAAACAGCATAAATAACCGAATGCTGTAAATAAATGGCGAATTTTTTTTAAATCTGATATAATTGATTTATCCCTGTTTCTCTGCGTTTCAGAGAAACTTTTTTGCATTATAATTTTGGTTAAATTTGGCATAAGGACCCAAAAATTTAAGTTTTTTTTGTTTATGAGAACATTCTGGATATTTTCTCTAAATTATCAGTTTAATTTCATGTTTTTTTAATTATTGTCTTCAAATGACCCTTTGCATTTGTACTTGTTGGGGATTGTGACTCCAGGATTGTGTATATGAAGTTAGGAGAGACTGACAGACTGACTCCCAGTTTCACAAAGTTGCAGCAGCAGGAGGCTCGAGTCGATCCACTGAAACCTATGGGAACAAAATGTGGTTAAAACAGGAAGCGGCTTTGCTCACCGTCGTCTCCTTCCCCGAGCTGCTCGGCTATCTTCGGGTAGTCCGACCCTCCCACGATGCCGATCTTCACTTTCCTCCTCAGAGTCTGGAAGAACTCGTCCAGCTTTGGGTCGATTTTCTGCAGATTGTAAGAACACGCACATTGAGTGTTTTATTTAGTTTTTTTTATTCGCCAACATCTGATATCTGATAACATGCGTGTACACTGCTGAGAGACAAACCTTAGTCATTAAAGTATCATTACATTGTGATAACATGACTGTAAAGGCTGGTTTCATGCTGTGACTGTTGGAGGTGTGAACTGTGCAGACACACAAACACACATTAAGCAATCGCTCTAGATAAGCACCAACACAACAACCAGCACTTTATCAATACTAAATCTGCACACTTGCATTCTTTTGCAATGGAAACCAAGAATATTAACAGCAAGGCAAACACACAAGAGTCGCATGAAGTGACAATATCTGCATTTTTAAGCAGCTGCGTTATCTCTGTGTATTAAAATGTCTCCAGGCTGTATGAATAAGGACACAGTGTGCTCTCCTCAGAGTGGGAGGCAAAGGATGCAGTCGGAGAGGAGGATGGAGCTGCTGCTGCTGTAAGGAGAAAGACAGACGCTTCTAATGACAGACAAACACCAACAATAGGCTGCTTGTTGGAGGGATGGCAGCTTACTTACTTCTCTCGGTGGTGTCAGCGTGCCGTCCACGTCAAACAGACACAGGATGTTTCGCTGTGAGGAAAAGCCTTTTAAAGTCTCCATTTCTGGGCGGCTCGCTGGTTTCTTCTCTAAAGGTGTAAGTTAGAAGTGGGAGGTTCGGTCTCGCGCTACTCGTATAATTTCACGTGAGGAGAAACTACATCCTGGTGTCCAGAAGTACTTTACAGGAACAGACTCAAACTGGGAGCTTAAAGTAGATATTTGTCTTCTTGTCCGAGCTGGAAGCGGCGTCCCGGTCCGTCGGTTCTGGTTCGAGTCTGTTCGGCTCGGTGTGACAGCGAGGCGTCCACTTCAGCGTGCAGTACGTGCCTGTTCCCTCTGCTGCACTGTACTACAGGGGAGCCCATTCAAGGCAGGCAGTGACGTAGAAAGTGGGCGGGGCAACAGGCGGCTGACCTTTCACCTGCAAAGATGAGTTCAAGCGAGATAGTAAACAAACAACAAAGGAGAAAGGATATTATATTATATTATATTATATTATATTATATGATATTATATTATATTATATTATATTATATTATATTATATTATATTATATTATATTATATTATATTATGGTACTTTACCTGAGTGAAGTTGCCCGCCCACCTTCTTTAAATCAGACAAAATTGGTGTCAAACGTTTGTGCAGAAAAGATTTTCGTTTGTGCCGCTATCATTTTAAGTTGGAGGGTGGGGCTGGTTGACCTTTTGACCTTTAACCTTTTATTAATACCTTCAAAGCCAAAGCAGCACAAACGAAAATTTTTGCTGCACAAACCAGCAGAAACGTAGTCGAGTTAATTGAGACCCATTTGGTCTGATTTGAAGAAGGTGGGGGGCTGGTTGACCTTTGATGACCTCTAAAAACATCTCTTTATATCTTTAAAATGATAGCAGCACAAACTAAGATTTTTGCTGCACAAACGCAGCACAAAAGTTTGACACCAATTTTGTCTGATTTGAAGAAGGTGGGGGGCCAACTTCACTCAGGTTATTATATTATATTATATTATATTATATTATATTATATTATATTATATTATATTATATTATATTATATTATATTATATTATGATGTGCTATGTTATATTATTATTTCTTACATTGTAAATCCAAAATGTAAAGCAAGCATTGTATATTTACAATGTAAAGATGTTTTCTTCTGAAAGGCTTTAGTTTGTTATTAGATGTTGAAAAATTTAGCTTCAGGTTTATCCTTCCACAGAATGTTCCCAAAAGTTGTTGTGGATCATCAAGAGATTTTTGGACAAATTTGAACCTGGGCTTTGGAGTTTATGTTCATTTCAGTCAGAAGAACAGAAAACTTTCTTTTTCTTTTTTGTGTACTGTTGAATCATGAAAGCTGACATTAACTGAGGCAAGTGAAGAAATGTTAAATTTAGTTTCATGAAAGGTTCAGCACTGTTCCGTGTTTTGTGCAGAAAGACCCTCTGTGTATTTTGCTAGAGTTTGACAATGACTTTTTTAAACCTTTACAAACTGATATTTATGCTGACAGAGGGTTTCATGTGTTGCTTTTTGAGATACTTCAGCCTATTTCATGTTGTCAGCGTGTTGCGCTAAGCCTAGAAAAAGAGTCAGAATTATGTTTTTTTAATATACATACCTCTCAGTGTGGGATGTTCACTCCAAATGATCACTACTCCTTTCTTCTTGTTGTTTTAACAAGTAAAGTGCAGCTTCAGTGCTGCAGAAAAATATGTCTGTTTTTAGAAACCTCAAAAATACTCAATTTAACAATCAATTTAAGTTTGTATAAACAATGTCACGTGACGTGTCCTGACCCAGAGCTATTTGTGCTTCTACACTGACCTCTGATGTTTTAAATGTGAAATTACTTCAGTTCATAATGTCTGTGTGAGTTTTTCGTGCTTCTTCTTTTTTCCTCTAGTCATAAACCCAAAGGTTAAACAGGACAAAAGTCTGCTTTATGTGGGCCATATCAAAATAAATTTTGTGCACTGATTACTCAGGTTTTTTCTTTTTATGGCATCAACATAAGCTGTGTTCTCTGATAGATTTCATTCTTATAGTCCTAAGAGTTTCAATATTTTTTTCTCTCAAAATTATCAAATTTTTCTACTTCCAATATTCTTTCTAGCTTTAAATTTGTTCTTTGTAGCTGCGTCCATGTAATACATTTTAATTACCTAATTAATAAGAAAACCCAGAAGAAAAAAAGTCAATCATACAGATTCCAAGTAAAACTCTTTCCAAATTGTTCCTCATTGCACCAAACAGAGCAGTGAAGTTCATTTTATTAAACTAGATTAAAAGTTTATCCAAGGAAACCCAGCAGATGGCATCAAATGACTAAGTTGTAGGATTCGTTATCCCTGAATGAGGATGTAGCAACACTGAGCAGTCAGTTGAGTTGTTAGCTTTGCAGCAATCCCTCATGCATGCAGCAAGCAACAGTTGAAAGAAAAACTCTGCTTTCAGTGGAAGAAACATCTATCAGAACCCGGCTCAGTGTGAACTAGACAGCCATCTGATGGGGTTGATGCATCCGTCTTCCCATAAATTTTGACCAACTCTCCAGTCCCTGCTGATAAAAAAAGCATCCGCACAGCATCTTGTTGCTACCACCATGTTTTACAGTGATGATGATGATGCGCTAAGGCTCCCGGTCATCAGTTTGAGCCCTAAATACCTCCTGCTAGTGTGTGATGATGTTGAAATTATAATGTATGCAGATGACATTGTCATTTCTACACACAAGAATATGATTAAAGTTATAACATACAATGACAAAAGTTTCTGTTTGGCTTAAATAATCATGCCTCACATGCCTCAATTAGTTAAAACTAAAGCAGTGGTTCCCATATATTTCCTGGGCCCCCCTATGGATTACAATAAAATCCTCCCCTAAAAAGAAAAAAAGAAAATCAACTGGGCACACATCGTTCAACCAGACATGAACCTTTACACATATTTTGTTTTCAAACTCCACTGAAGTTTATTTCACACTTCAGGTTGCAACAAAACACACTACAAACCATCTTTACAGTGAAACACTTAACCTTTTTTTTTTAATTATTATTATTCACTGTGATGGCACTGCGCCCCCTCTAGGGGGCGCGCCCCACACTTTGGGAACCACTGAGCTAAAGGATTCTTCCCATTTTTCTTTATGTCAGAAGTAAAACTTATGATTGATTCTTGATTCAACTCTTAGGTCCAAAAAATATGTCAAAATAAAAAAGTGAATGATGAAATCCTCTGGGAGAGACTAGGGTTCTTTAAAGAAACTTTTAAATATAGGTTCTTAAAAAGAAACGTATTTCATTGAGGAAGAAGACATGATTCCTAATAACTTTAAAACTCCAGATAGCCTCCATATTTGTTTCCATGAAGCCAGAGTAACATTATTAGCAAAAAGTGCTGTCAAAATCACTTCAATGATGGGTCGTGATTATGTACTAAATTTGAATATTCTGCTTTTTATCAGCTTATAGTTTACCCTGTCAATAGATTAACTAGAAAACACATTTACATTGAGCAAATGCATTTGATGAATTTATATTAACACTGTTGGTTTATGCTGTTTTTACTGACGCACTGATGTTTTAATGGATTTATTTTGCATTTATTCATTTTTTGCTTCTAGTAGCATTTCGAACCACAGATTGAAATCACTCTGTCGCCGTGAGATGAATAAATGTAATAAATGCATAATGGAAAGCACTTCTGAGTCATTGTGTCGTACTGATGGGAACACCACAAACTGCCGCAGTCCAGCTGCTGTTTAACAACCCAGGCGACACGGAGACACACTGTTTATTTCCTTTGCCATGTTGAACCAGCTGGAAAGCCTCTTGATGTGGAAATATAAAGGTGCTAAATGGTCGTTCTCCCCAATCCAACCGTGATACTGCAGCGTCATCGTGTTCGCTCGAGATGTTTACGACTCTGCAAGGTGGCAACCGGACAGGGTGGTGTGTGATGTGCAGGGAGTACGGAACAGCAGCCTAAATGTGTTTGCTTGTTTTATTGGTTTAGTGGCAGGATCACACAGCCTGGATCATGTGGACTGTAGCAGTGGTTTATTTGCTTTATGGAAGGAGGAAAACAAGACATGCATCCCCCTGTCGCTCACAAACTTTTTAAAATCAGCAACAGCATGACGGACCGCACCAGGTTCAGGCAACAGATGGGACAGACCGCAAGAGATAATAATAATAATAATAATAATAATAATAATAATAATAATAATAATAATAATAAACTAAAATTAAGAGACAAAATAGACCGAAAACAAAATAATAATATAATAACCTCTACTCCCTTTGACTGTAATAATAGTAAAAACAACAATAAAAACAGGTTAACGACACAGAAAGTAAGAACCTTGACCTGTTGGATTGTCCTGTCTCTTTGGGTCACATTATTAAACATTGTAACAACATCTTCTCTTCATTTTTAGTTGATTTAGTGGTGGTAGCAGTATTGTAATATGCACTTATTAGCATTAAGTTACTAGTTTTCACTATTTGTTTTCCCTTATCAATAATAGGGGAGTTAGATGTACTTAAAAAACTGTCCACCTACCCTCACAGTTTTACTTTAACAATGAATAAAAAATTAAAGTGTTGGACTTTTTGCTACAGTCATAATTTCTTCTGCGCACTCCTGAAAAAAAAACTGGCCCCATCCTGAACCTGACCTCAATATTTCTAGAGCCGCCCCTGCAGAGCTCCCTGAGGAACTTTTTTTTTCTTTCTCTGCTCCCTGACAGTAAATTGTGCGTTTCAAAATTGAAAGTCTTCCTGCTAAAATATAAGGCCTTTGTAAGGCTTTTGTTACACAAACGAACATGAACACTCAATTGATAGATTGATTCTCTACCAGTTTTGTGCACCAAATTATTACCAACTTGTAAACACGTTCATCAAGGATCTCTAAAGGTGTAGATGTCCGCAAGTTTTATATGACTGCATAGGAAATAGACGGGCGTATTTTCAAATTAATTGTGAGGTAACAAAGCAGTTCTGTAGTTTTGTAAAACTTTATGTTGCGATTAAAAGATTATAAAATGTGCATCATGCTGTATTTCACTTTGCCATGTTGTCATTGGCTTCCATCTGTTTAAAGCTCAGTACTCTAAACAGGGAAAGAGTAACTCCATATGGATAAATATTTATTAATGAAATGCTCAAAGAATAGGTCAGGCTGCCATCAGTTGGAGCCACTCCAACCATTCCACATGGTGAAATTCAGTGCCGATGGATCAAATGCTTGGTGTAACGTGAGAATCTATTTTTTTTAAAAAAATTAACCTTCACATTATGTTTAAAATATAAATCGCACTCATGACGTAGCATAATAAAAACACAGTGGAATTAGGTAAAACTGAGGCATTTTGAAAATCACGGTGGCACAAACCTCATCGTCTTAAAGAGGACACCATCCATATAAACAACAGAAACTCATAAATTGAATTGTTAGATCACAATCTCCTCAGTTATGGCCGTAGTGTTGCCGTATAAAACACGAGTGTGATTGGAGAGGATGTAAACATGCAAATGATGTTTTTGAACACAAAGACCTCAATCTGTTTCCACACACAACTGTAGGAAAGATCAACATTTCGACGCTCTAAACGGTAAAGCCAGTGGTTTTCTACGATATGAGCACTAATTCCATTTGCGTGTCCGATTGGGTAAGGACGGGCTTTTTCAGAATGCGGTGACAATGGTTTATGAGCAGACTTTTATTGTCTAAATCCACCTTGCTTTTATAACCAACAATATTTATCTGCTTGACTTTATGGGCCTCCGGTGACCTTTGCCCCTTTGCCACCATAAAAGACTTCCTCTGCTTTTTGAAGAATAAACAAGGGGCATTGTGTCAGAAAGCAGACAAACAGGCGATGCACGTTTATAATATTCTGGTATACTTTTCTCTTTTTGTTTTCCGATTATCCTGCAGAGGATTTCTGTATTAATACACACATTAAAAATCCCATGGAACTGATAAGACACAATTCAAACATTGATTTTCTTTTAGGCTTGTGATTTCTCTTAATGTGGGATGTTTGTCTGGATGGAGTGTGGGAGTTTTTTCCACTCTCCCCTCCCTCTGCACTGATTGTCGCTTTGTAGTTGTTCATTAACTAACATCAGACAGACAGACTCACCTCCATCAACACAGAGCGGAGCTGATCTTACACTCCAGCTGAAGAAACACAAGGCGGACAGGCGGAAGCACTTTATCTCTACAATCTTGGTATTAGTTTTGCTCTCCGAAAACATCTAGGGGGGTCAACATCTTAAAGAAAAGCTTGTTTTCTTCTCTTATCTTGATGCCGGATTGTAAATCAGGAGAACTTCTGCTTCGCCACCTTCTCACTTCTGTTTTTGGATTTTCTCCGCCAGTGGAGAGGCTGACCCCTGACACGCCTAAAGGTCTTCAATTCCACCCGAACCGGCTCGTGTTTTTTTATTTATTTATTTAGACACTTGCAAGCTGGAAGAGGCACGGACTTGTGAGGACTTGAGGAAAATCTGTAATCAATAATGCGCAGCAGCTGGGACTGTTTACTGTACCTGGGAGTGCTGGGAGTGGCGGCGTCTGGCCACAAATGGCTGGACGACTGCTTGGCATCGAACCATAAATACAAAATGAACGTCGTTCTTCTGGAGGACAACAACTACGAGTGGAGTCGGCCGTTTGTGCAGGGGGCCGTGGAGCAAGCTATCGAGAAGGACAGGCAGAAGAACGTCGACAATGGTACGGTGCACAGGAAACCCCAAACAAACTGGTTTCCAGTAGCTTACAGAACAGCCTAAAACCAAGAATATTGACATATATTTATGAATTATTTGATAAATAAGAATTAGTCACGTGAGATGAGCTGGAATTGATCTACAAACTGTTAAACATGACAGTGTTCAATCAAAATGGTTGATAACGAATTTGATACTTGGTGAGATTCACTTTCCCTCTGCTTTGCAAAGTACTTCAAAAGATTAGCAAACATTTAAAAACCTATTTTATTTTTCTAACTTTTCTGTTTGGAACTTTTTAATAAATAATATTAAGTAATATTTCAACATGATTTAACTTACACATGTCCATCAAAATACATGCAATCTGCTTGCTTTATTTTTTTGTGTAAAAATATATTGAATAAAAGAAAGAAAATGTAAAAAAAAATATTCTCATATAATCTCCTCCAAGTATTTTTATTTATTGAAAATTATTTGATCATTTACACAGTAATTTTTTTTTTAAATGATTAGAACAAGAAAACTTTGATTAAAATTAAGACATATGCATAAAGCAGTGGAGCTAAAAGCACATGAAAGATAAAGGAATCGGTTTAATTTTTCTACCGGGACTAATTTATTTTGTAAAAACTTAAGTCGAACTGTCCAGATAAGTTTTTGTCTCTATTTCTTTGTGCTTTCAAAGTGATTAATCACATCTGTTCAGCTGTATATCCGCATAAGTTAAATGGGAACTTTACATGGATCTGAATCAAGTATTTAATCCAATAACTATTCAGATTTGTCAAGTTCCAACCCTTGTTTGTTTTTTTAAAATGTTTTTCACACATGTAAGTCCACATCATTAATTTTTTATATCTTAATGCAAGCGAAGGAGTTCAACTTAGTGGATGAATTTAAGTTTAAGCACAAAATACAAATTTATAGACGTCTGATCATCGGATTTATGACAAGTTGGAATAATGCTGCCAAAAGGGGAAGCATTGTGGGGTGGGAAGCACATCATGTGGGGCCTTTAGCTCACATATTCATGTATTTGTTCACTGATTAATTCTGTTCAGGGTAGCAGAGGACCTGAAACTTTTCCCAGAATTCACAGATCAAACCCATCAGCCCATGAATGCTCCACCTGCCCTTAGAACAAACAAATGTAGCACTTATTGCACGAACCTCTTGGTTTTAATAGCGTTTTAACAGCTATGCCACACATTACTGTCGTCATCGTGTTAATTTTCAGGTTAAAGATTATTCATCATATCAAAGCTGCTGATGGTGTTTCTTATCTTTTAGTATATGCGAGCATATCTAAGATCCTGCTTGAAGCCATTAAGGACATTTTGTTGATTCTCCTGCTCATTATGTTGCCCATTTTGTACAGTTTATATCTCAGCTTACGGTGTCCTGCTGCGTCAGGACAGGGTGAGTTACTTTTGTTACCGTAAATATTCATTATTCCATAAATATATCTCATGCTGCTCAAGCGTTTTGACTTGGCTACAATGAGAGAATCTTCATTAGCGCAGACAGAACCTCTGCACAGTGTAGCATGAGATTAGATCCATTCTGCTTTTGGATTATTGCTGCGACGTTGGAGTAGCGTTGGTGTAAATTTTATTTTACTGCTGCATAGTTGCGTAATATATGGTGTCTCTATAGCCCTTAATAGGTCATCTTTTAATAGCATTTATTACATCTTCTGATGAACTGAAATGCTCCAGCATGCAAAGACGGGATGAAATTTACTCACCATTATGTTCCATGAAAAACCTTCAACCAGCATGAACTCTAATAATAGTAATGTGAGATTTTGCAGCTGATCGGTCCACAATTACATGCAGAAAGGAGACATCATATGATCTGGATAATATGTGGATCTGCAAAATTTGACAAAGATGATGCCATGCAGACGACAGCCCACAAAAACTTTGCTTGTACTTAAAGCGGTGAATACATTAGGGCAGCATCTGATGGGGTTTGTAACATATTAATTACACATTAATATGCTGGTGTCCTCGTTTCCTCACCATCCTGATATGATGGCCTAAGTCAGCAGTTTATCAAACACATTTCTTATAATGTTGAGCGTTTCTTTGACTGATGATAACGACTGATCCATTGGCATACTTTCTGAGAGAAACGACAGGCAAATAGTTTATCTCTCGGTGGTCAAAGTTGGTCTAATCTAATCTTTAATAACCCAGGGAGATCAATAAAAGAAATTTAATATTAATATCTCTTATCTGTTTTCCATGACTCAAGGCCTGGACCTCGTTTTGACGGCTAACTACAACGGGTTCAACACCGCAGTGTACAACAGGCAGGGCTGCGGCAGCAGCACCTGCGAAGGAGTGGCAATACTCAAGAGGCTGGATGTAAGTTTGGTCAAATGTGTTCACAGGAAATTCACTTTTTGTTTTGTTGCTTTTTGAAACGCGGTGAACTTGTTAGGGTTCAGTTATCCCCAAGTCGGTGAGGTGGAAGCGTCACACCACTGATGCTCATGTTTCATTCGCAGACCATCAATAGTGACAGGATCTGAACTACGAGTTCCCCTTTTCGTGTTTTAATTTTATTACAGCGAGATTAGCTTTTGGTTGTATATCTGCCGCCGCTGCCAGAGCAAACCGTTCCCGTGGCGCCCAAAGCACACAAAGATCAGCGTCCTGCTCACAACGCCTGATGCTCAATGTCCTAGACGCTCAATAAAACAAATCTGCTTCTCCTTCACAACTGACTTGAGGTTTACAATGAAATCTGGATTTTTAAGAATGAGGCAGAGATCAAGTTCAGGGGAAGAAACGTTGCTTCTACGAGTCTATTTCAGATTTGGAGTTTTAATTTGTTGGATTTTCATGTAGGCTATTTGAAACCACCAGAAATAAAGACATAAAGACAATTAAGACAAACTCTGTGTCTCCTTTTTTATTTGATCTATTTGGTTTTTTCAGTGATTACAGTGCAACAAAAAGACCTGACACTGTTAATATAAAACTGGGTCTTTTTTATGTGTAGATGAAGATACAGGTCATGTTTATCAGAAACTTTTTTAGAAAATAATTCATGTAACTTCTCTATTTTTTGTGGCAAACTACAACCTACTTTCCTGTTGTAATTTGCATGCAGCCTATGGAGATACAAAGAGTGCAACACAAAAATATCAGCAAATCTTTAGGATTTTTTTCACATCTCAGACAAATTGTCTTAGTATTTTATTGGGATTTTTTGTGAAAGATTAGCATAGAACGGAAAAGTCAGACAAAAACCTGTTCTGGTTTTTATCAGTAAAAAAAGTAGAAAACCATGCATCATGTTCATCCACTTCTCTAGTCTGCACTACTTTGCGTAAGTACGGCTAAATTTTAAGTAATTATTGACTTAACATGAGCTCATACATTTTACTGAAGAGTTTTTTGTTATTTAGTTTTGTCTTAATTCAAGTTCACTAAGATATCTAGTAGAAATTAGACCAGAAATGTTTGGTAAAATTCAGAGTCTTTGCAGTAAAATGTTGAGGGGTTTTTTTTAGGGAGAGAATTATCAGTGATGCTGATCGACAGACTTTCAAACCCTTTTGTGATCAACATCCAATCATTTTGTGCTGTAATGTTGTGTTGCAGCGCGACAGTGAAGTCGGATGCATCATGCTGGGACCTTCATGTACTTACGCCACCTTCCAGTTAGTGGAGTAAGTACAGCTAAAAGTTTCCTCTAACCAAGCGCATCTTCTCAGTCTAGTTTAGCACTTTACCCTCTTTCACAGCGAGGAGATCGGCTTGACCCTGAGCATCCCCATCATCTCTGCTGGCAGCTTTGGCCTCTCCTGCGACTACAAGCCCAAACTGACGCGCACCCTGCCTCCGGCTCGAAAAATCATCGATTTGTTCCTGAACTTCAAGACCGAGGAGCTGGGATTTAAGCCCAAGTGGAAGAAATTCTACGTGTACAAAAAACAAGTGAATAATGCCACCGAAGACTGCTTCTGGTGAGCTGCCGGGAGTTTAACTCCACTTTTTGTCTTTTGTTATCTGATAACCGAAGGCATCATCTTGGGTTTCCTGCTTTTCCAAAAAGGTACATCAACGCGCTGGAGGCGCCGTCTGCCAGATTCGCTTCGCAAACAGAGAGGGTGATGGTGCGGGAAAAGAAGGACCTGCAGAGGATCATGAAGACTTCAAATCGCCACAGCAACAGTGAGTTTTGTTTTTTTATTATCATTATTTTGTTTTTTAACAATATTAATTAAAAAATCTAAAAAAAAAAATGGAAATGTTTTGAAAATTTAGAATTTTTTTTTACCAGCACAGTCTAAGCTGAACCATTTTCTTGTACATTTTGCGAGAATAACTTTTATTTTTATTTTATTTTAGAGTAAATTTGTTCTTGTTAAGAGGGTGAAGAAGCAGTTGGTGAACAATCACTGAAGACAACAACAAAAACTCAAAACGTGCTGGTGCAAAGTCCTCAGATAGTTAAATTAATACTGTTGGAAATCAGAACCAAATATTGATTTTCGTCACACAATATAATCAAATAAATTAGGGAAAGCTCTTATTTTTTGGATGCAATTTTTTTGGCATGTTATAAAGTCATTTATCTATTTTAAAGTGTATTGCCATCCATGTTGGACGTAGCAGGTTAACATTAACATCAAGGTTTGTTTTGGGATTCGTTCATGTTTTTTCGCTCTAACGCTTTCTTGAAGGCCCAAAATCAACATGGCCGCCGCGCTCCTGGCGAGTGTTTTTAGACTTTTTGTCTGACACACACTGAAAGAAAAACACATTTTCTTTTCTTTCAGTTATTATTTTATGTGGGGGCCCTGAAGAAATTTCTTTAATAAAGGACGAAGTGGACCAGATTCACCCAGACACCTTGTTCATCCTTCTTGATCTTTATAAGTAAGTTCACTCTGAACTTCACTTTGAATCAATTAGAAAATTTTAAACAATGGGGCAGGGAGGGAAGCAAGACATTTTCCCTTTGGTATCACCTTTTTTCTCTCAATCTAGCCCTGAATATTACGTCAATGAAATGGCCCACGAATGGATGCAAGACGTCCTGGTCGTCACGCTGCCACAGAGGAACTACAGCCACAACTCAAACTCGTCGTACATTAACACGGTGAGCGGACATCCAGCGAAGACCAGACAGTGAAACCCGTTTGAAAATATTGTCGATTAGTTTGATTTCTTTTGTCTTTCGTTGCATTGGGCAGATAAATGACTACGTGGCTGGATATCATGACGGAGCTCTTCTCTTTGGACAAGTGCTTAGAGATCGGTCGATGAGCAACAAGCTCGGCAGGAACTCTGAAGACGTCAATTACAACCCGTTTGCAAACGTGACTATAGAGGGTGAGCCGCGCTGTCAGCATGGCAGGAGAATCAGACGTATGACGTCAGCAACAAGAAACGTCAAGACAACAAAATACTAACTCTAAACTAAACACAACTGATTAAAGAAACAATTAATAACCAGGCAACAAACAGCCATAATTAAACCTCACAAATCTGGATCTCAGTCTTCTAGAGGGTGAATGACAAAGGAGTTTATGGTCGACTTTAGTGCCAATATTTGACCTTAGAGGGTAAAATAGATGGGACAGAGAGTCAGAAGTGAGACAAATACTGTGGTCAGCCGACTTCATCAACAACCACAGCTCAGCTTAGATACTGTGACTCGCAGAATTAAAACCATAAATGTGTTGAATCTTTGGACGATTCAATAAATGGGAGTTCAAGCTCCATTTTACCTGTATATGAATATAACAACAGAAAATACAATTTATTATTATAATAATAATAAAAGTTATTCCAAACGGTTTGTGATTTCAATCTGACGAGACGTTTATTATTTCGGACTGAATTTCGTGGCCATTCATTCATTCATTCATTCATTCATTCATTCATTCATTCATTCATTCATTCATTCATCGTTATTCCCTAAGGCAGTGACTTGTATAGTGGGTGTGGTTTATGAATGAAAGCGTAATCTGACCTTTGACCCTTTACAAAAAAATCATTGCTATCACCAGTTTGACTTAATGTTTTCCAGTTTATGATCCATAATGAAGTTCATCGCTCCACTTTTTTTGTAAGGCGTATTTAAATCTCTTTATAAAAACCTCCTTTAGCGTCTTTTTCTCCTCAAAAAGCTTCTGCAGTCGTGAAGTAAGTTGCTTTTACCAGACAGGCCCTCAACCGTCTCAGAATATTTTAGAAATTTTACGACAAATTCTGTGATTTTTTGGTGAGTTTCTTTGCATTTGGTTGCACTTCAACGTTTCAGATCGTCAAACAAATTTTGGTCTCAGACGAAGATTTTTCAAATCAGGGATTAATTTTTTTTTTTAAGACAAAAGCTGAACAAACCAAACTGGGAAACAATGATCACCCTCTTGATTGCCATCAAGTGTTTGAAAAAAAGCCTCTTTTTTTTAATCGCTGTGACTTAATACTAATTTTCATTCAGCCACATTAGAGAGCATCCAAAGCATCCTGAAGCAGATGTAAATGCCGACTTTGACTAGGCCATTCCAGAGACCTTTTCCTTGGTTTGTTTGTTTATTTTTAAACTGTTCAGAGATTTATTGCAGTTTAATAATGTATGTTTCTGTTTGTTGTTGTGCAGGCCTAGGAGGACACGTTGTGCTTGATGAGCACGGAGACAGAGACGTGAACTTCTCCTTTATTTACACGTCAGTGAAAACCGGGAAGGTGAGCTCACGGTTAGTTTACCAGCCAGCGCAGCCAAAACAGCAGGAGCGTGTGTTTTGATTTCATTTTCTCTTCTCACACAGTATGAAACTCTGCTGGTGTTTGATTCATCACAAAACAGAACCATTGAAACACACCCGAACCCGGCTCTGGGCTGGAAAGGCCAACTTCCTGATGATGAACCTGAAAATCCACAAGGTAACAAGTGTTAAAGTTTCTAGAGCAAATATCTGAGCTCACTTGAAAGAAGACAAATGACATTTTAGCACAACGCAGGAGCTTGTTTTAAGTCATATCCTTTATATTGATGAAAAACGTCTAGTTCACTTATAGTGAGGTGTTTTTTTCTCATCTTCAAAATGAAATTTTGGGGCATGCTGTGGTGGCGCAGTGGTTTAGCACACCCCACGTTTGGAGGCCTCAGTCCTCGATGCGGACGTCGCGGGTTCAACTCCCAGACCCAGCGACCCTCGCCGCACGTCCTCCCCCCCCTCCCTCCCCCCCCGCCAGCCCACCGCCGTGGAAAAATGCAAGCCACCAGCAGCACAAAAAACTCTTCAGAAAAAAAAATAAAAATATTTACTTGTATCTTAGTGTCGTCTGATCCCACATGTACTAAGATATTTGCTCTAGAAACTAGACGAACATACTTGGTAAGATTTTGGGTTTTTGCAGCGTAGGCTTGTTTCACATCTCCTACCTGGACATAAACGAGTTTTCTTGACAAAATAGTGAAATTGGCAGCAGTCAGAAAAAGAGAAAAATAGTAATCTGCTCTTCATGTTGCATTCATTTGAGATTCTGATAAATGTTTGATTCTGAGCTGTTTTCGTTGGTGGAAATGCACTCTTGAATTTATGTTGCTTGTTGTTAGCTGGAAACCCCCAAAGAGAAGGACTTATATCACAGATACTGACTACTAATACTTAGTCCTCACAGCCCCAAATACAAAAATAAACGTAGTAAGTGTATTATTGTGCCATCTTTCTGTCACTTGTTTTTTTTGAAAACACAATGTTTAATCGGATTTGTCAATCTAAAATAAAATGTAAACTTTTTAACAGAGAGATGATAAACAGATTCTTTAAAACTCTGGACACTGACATTAAATCAAAACGTGGTTCAACAATGCACACTCATGCAACCAGATCAGTTATTTATTTCCCCTTTTCCTTTTTCTATAATATGCTTTCCAACCTGAATCGCACAGGAAAAATGTAACATCACATTAAGAGAAGTTGGAAATTATTTCTCACGGTCTCATTTAACATGAAAACCTTTCAGTGCCGCTGTATGACATCGAACTGCAGGGTTATTTCAACAGCTGCTAAAGATCTACATTTTGTTTAACTAATGTGTGTTTTTCTTCAGACTTGGGTACGCAGGACGTGATCGTGATCGTTTTGGGTGTCAGCGTTGTCGTAGTGACCGCCATCGCTCTCATCTTCTACAGGTAAACACAGGAAACTTTTCACGTCTGTAAATGCAAACGGCCCCCGCTCTCCTTTCTTGGAGCCTCTCTGAGCGACTACAGAGATAAACTACAAAAAAACACAAGAAAACAAAAGAAAAGAAGAAGACATTTTGTGACCACTTGACTAACCCCACTGTTTGTTCTTTGAACGCTGCCAGGCAGAACAGGAAGGAGCGTCTGATGCAGAAGAAGTGGTCACACATCAGTCCACACCTGATTGGTCCTCTTGATGAGAAGGAAGTCTCTCTGAAGGTCAGGACTGTCGTCCAGTAACAAACCGAACCTCTAAGCTGGTACCAAATAAAGCAAAGCCAAGTGAAAAGGGACATGAGGAATCTTTATCCTGTACAACAGGGCCGGTCCAGGCTTTTCAGGGGCCCTAAGCGGATTTTCATTTAGGGCCCCCCATACTAGATGCTTCATCGTTCCTGCTGCATTGCTGCTACATACCTGCTACCTTTAGCATCATTTGTTATTAGCTTACATCATGTCAGTGTTATTATGGCTACTGATTTTCACCTTACAGGAGTAACTAACTCAAAAAAGAATCATTTGGATTTTGAAGTGCAGAGCGGTAGTTAAGTTTGCGTATTATCTCAACTATTTGAAAGCAACATCAGCTGATAAACGGCAAATTTACAGTAAACTAGAACAAGCTTGATATCTTATAATCTCCTAAAAGTGCCAGAACAGGAAGAGATTAGCTGTTATTTTGTGTCACAACAATAATAATCATTATTGTGTAATATGTAAAATTAGCATTTAGTGTAATGTTAAAAGCAGAATCAGCCAGAACCCAAAACGCAGCCAAAACAAGAGGACGTTTCACCAAAAGTTTATTACAAAAGAAATTGGAGTAGAAGGGTGTGGTCACCCTGGAGGGTCAGGGAAGGGAGATCCACGGGGATCAGGAGTCCAGCTGGGGAAGGGTATGGTGAATGGACAATGGGAGGTCTGGGGGGGGAGGGGGACAAACAGACGACAGGGGCAAAAATCCACCAACCAGAGGCTTGGTCAGGAAACAGTCCGGGGTCATACACGGGAGGGTCTCAGGCAAGGAAAATCCAGTAACCAGAAGGCAGGAGACAGGGTCAGAGACAGGCAGGGTTCGGCAACGGTAGGTCAGAACTCCTCCAACTGCAGATGGGCTAGGCAAAGATCTGTGGTCAAAAAGGAAACAGGCAGGATCAAAAAACCAGGAAAGTCTTTGGAACATGAGACAGGGCTTGAAAGCTGTGACAGTGGCAACAGACGATCTCGCACTGAGCTGCTAAAATAGNAGCTGCTAAAATAGGGAGTAGCACAGTGCAGGTGAGGGCAATAAGCAATCAGCACAGTCAAGGTAGAGCTGCAGGACTGGAATCATGACAATTTAGTGTGTATTATGTGTGGATGGGGCTCCAATTTTTGGGGGGGGCCCAAAGATTTTTCTTTCTTTCTTTTTTTTTGCATCTAAAAGAACTGTATTTTATATAAAACTATATTATACATATCTAAAACAATATTTACATAATTGAAAATAATGAATTTATAGTAGATTTCTTTGGGAACAACAAGAAGACCAACTATTAATGTATCCATCTGTCCTAGTAAAATAATTATTCTGTAATGATCCATGTTAAAAAAAATTTAGTTAATCTGTTCCATGTAACCAAATTAAGTTTGTCAAACTTAATTTATTTACATTTGCTTAACATGACGATTTACTAAACCTAATATGCTTACTTGGACAAATTTAATTCAATTACTTTAACAAATTACCAGATTTTTTTTAAACATTGGATCCCCTGTTTTTCTTTTTCAGTGTTCTGTAGAGTTGTTCAAATAACATTCACGTATTAGAATGGTCCAGTCAAAGTTCAGACCCTAATCCAATTGACTTGAATGGATAAACATTGGTTTATGTCGTTTGTTTTTCTTTCCGGGTGTGCAGCATCTATTAGATGAATGAATGTGGGAGTCCTTTCATAATAATCTGTCAATTTAAAAATCCGCGTCTGTTGTTTTTGGGACAGATCGACGACGATAAGAGGAAGGACAGCACATACTTCAGACAGCGGGGCTGCTACGACAAGAAGGTAATTTTACTCCTGCTTCCAAAAATCCAAAACTGGATTGTAAACTAATAGTGATGCATGTTGGTTTATCGTCCTTCCCAGCCTGTGATCCTGAAAGAGCTGAAGAATGCAGAAGATTTCACCGAGGAACAGAAAATTGAGCTCAACACTGTGAGATCCTCTGAGTTTTATTCATAGGCTTCTACTAAAACACACAGTATAGATATACAGTATATATATGCTTCATATTCTGACATTATATGTGTTTGCGCTGCAGCTGCTGCGGATCGATTACTACAACCTGGCCAAGTTTTACGGCACAGTGAAGTTCGAGTACGGCGTCTTCGGGGTGTTTGAGCTCTGCCAGCGGGGATCCCTCAGGGTAAGATCAGACCCCCTCCACTTTTATTTTCCACCATTTTCTGTGTTTAATCACTCTATAAATCCTGTAATTGTATTTCAAAAACACAGTCGGTGTCAATCATTGTGCTCAGCAACACTGGATGGAAGAAAGTCGGATTTTAAGTTTATAAAATGATGGAAAAAACATGTAGAATGCCTTCAAATAAATCTTTTATTTGTTATTGTAGTGACATATTCTCACACTGATTTATTTAAGTCTGCCCTTTAATTTGAGTGAGAAAAAAACATCAATATTAAGAAATAATTGCTTTTATTAACATAACGCCCTGAAGGTAAAGAACTAAAGAACTAAAGAAAATACAACTTGTTTTAGATTTATATAAAATCTGATTTGTTTTGACTGATATAATAATATTTAAGCTCACAACTTTTATCTTAAAGTTCTAGTTATGCGAGTTTAGAGTCCAGACGGCCACATGAATATGTCCAGTGGGCCAGATTTGGCCCACGGGCCGTGAGTTTAACACCTGCGCTGAACAGGACGGATTATTTACAACATAACAAAAATAAAACCGCAGTTATTAAAAGTAGCATGCTAAGACTGAAGGAAATGTGCAAAATGTGTTTTTACAAGAGTAGGGAAACATTTCGCTAAAAAAATATTTTCTTTTTTTTTTTTTTACCGCAAAATAAATATATAGAATATAAAGGATGTTTTTTTTTTTCAAAATGTCCTAATCTGAGATTATGTTGTACAGTAAAAAATAAATGTACTTTGAGGTATTTCATGCATCTTTTACCCAGGGTGCCATTAAATGTAGCCGGTACTGTTCATGTTTGGCACAGAAACTCAGGAATTAAAGTTTATCCCACTTTTGATGTTGCCGAAAATCTGCAGCTACAATCATTTCTGTTGCTCTGATCTCACTTCCTGGAACCTGACCCACATCCTGTTACTCAGTGGCCTTCTTTCCACGCCGCCCCTAATAACCTTATTGCCTTCTTTATGATTTATGACCCTCTGTGTGTGCAGAGCGCTAATGGTGTGTGCGTGAATACACACTATCTGAGGTTTGCACACACACACACACACACATACACACACACACACACACACGCACACACACACACACACACACACACACACACACACGTGTCTATTAAGTGTTCCACTTTTTCCATTCAGCTAACAGAGGCTGTGAGCTGAATAATAAAAGACCAAAGAATTTACTCTCTCTGCTCTTGTTTATTTATTTTTCCCCTCTTGCAGTACGTCCTCAGCGACAGGATATCCTACCCAGATGAGACCTTCATGGACATGGAGTTTAAAATATCAGTCATGTACGACATCGCGAAGGTAACCTTAATATTATCTGGTGTCACGTTGAAAATATTTGCTTCGGACGTCAACAACTGAGCATTTTTGTCATGTACTTGATGTGACATCTACTCAACAAATGAAAAAATAAATGATGTAGCACCTTCAACCGTTTTCAGCATTAATTTAAAAATAAAGTATTTTATAGTATACCTTGAAGGATGTACTATAAAACTTTGTTTTTTACATTCTGTCTCATTTCAACCACAAACTTCAATGTTTCTTGTTGGAATTTTATGTGAAACACAAAGTGGTGAAGCAGCTTCGTCCAGCCTCCCCACAGCATGATACTGCCAACACCATGTTTGTTTGTAGGGATGTTGCGTTAAAGGTTGTCTGCACTGTCAGTTTTAGTATTGCTGAAATCATGACTAAGTTACTCACATCGGACTCAACTTTCTAATTAGGTGACTTTTAAAGGAATTGGTTTCTCTGGGCTTTATTTAGGGGTATCAGAGTTAATAGGGCTGAAAAAATGCATCTTTCAGGTTTTATTTTGAGGGAATAAACCTTTTAAACTCTTTTTCATTCCATTTTATAATTTCACACTGCTTTATGTTGGTCTGTCGCATAAAATCCAACTAAAACAATGAGGTTTGTGGTTCCTGATGCAGCAAAATGTGAGCAAAAGTTTAATGCTTGTTGCAAAGCTCTGCAAAACATCAAATGGCATTTTTTCACCCCCTTCCTCACAGGGCATGTCGTACCTGCACTCCAGTAGCATTCCAGTCCACGGTCGCCTCAAGTCCACCAACTGCGTGGTCGACAACCGCATGGTAGTCAAGATCACAGACTTTGGCTGCCACACCATCCTGATGCCAGGCAGAGGTGATTGTTGCCCTCTGGTCCTTCATCCTAAACCTGAGATTCTTGGACACTCAGCCTCTCTCCGTCGCTCCCTTTCAGATCTGTGGACGGCTCCGGAGCACCTCCGTAAAGTCGGCGTGTCGCAGAAAGGCGACGTCTACAGCTACGGCATCATCGCACACGAGATCGTCCTGAGACAAACCCCGTTCTACACCCGCTCCTGCTTTAACACTGCAGGCACGTCGCTGCTAAGACTCTCTGCTTGTCTGTTTTAGTTAAAAGATTTAATTTAGCTTATTTTGTGCGTGTGATCCAGCTCCTATTAGTATTTACGCTCCTCTTCTGCAATCTCTCAGAAAAACTGCACAGAGTTCAGTATCCCAGAGGAAACGGCTTCTTCAGACCGGACCTGTACTTTGAAGGAGTATCAGACAGAGAAATCGAGGTAAACGTCACATTAACAAGCTGTTATTTCAAAACAGAGTGACTATCCATAGCATGGCAAAGTTATGAATACACCTTTAACTTTTTAAAATGATCTCACGTTATTTGGGTTTCATGATAAAGACCAAAAACAAATTAGTGTATATCTAAAAAGTTAATTTTTTAAATTCAAATAATGGTTGTTGTTGTTGAATAAATCTGATTAAAGATCTCCGAATCCGAGGGTAGACTTTAAAGAACAACTATTTATACTGCAGTGAGACTTTATTGACTAGTTCAGTGACCTTTGAAGACATTTAGTTCCAGATTAGATTTTATTTAGGGCTGTCAAAGTAAAGTAAACCATTCCACTTCAAAATAGTTGGTCTGTCTATCTTATAAAATCCCAGCGAAATACATAAAGAGGTTTGTGATTGTAACTTGACAAAGAGTAAAAAGCTCAAGGAGTGTCTATAATCTTGCCATGCACTGTCAATGTTATAAAAATATACTGTCTTTATCAGTTCCAGCTGAATAAATGACCCGTTGTTCTGCCTCTTGTGTGCTTGTGAACGCAGCTCTACATGCTGATAAAGAGCTGCTGGGATGAAGACCCTGAGCGAAGGCCAGACTTCAAGAGGATCGAGTTAACGCTGGGAAAGATTTTCAGGCACGTCGACACGTCTTCCCTGGGCAACTTTACATCATTTTAAAACATTAAATATGGCTGAAGGTGACGTTCCAAGGCCGACTTTTAAATTTGTTTTGCTTTTATTTCCACAGTAACTTGCACAACCAGGCCACTGAGACGTACATGGACAACCTGATCCGCCGCCTGCAGATGTACTCCAGGACTCTGGAGTGTTTGGTGGAGGAGAGGACGGCTCTGTACAAAGCCGAGAGGGACAGAGCGGATCGCCTCAACTTCATGCTGCTGCCTGGGTACGGCCATTTACTGAAAAACCCTGGAACAGATGAGTAAAAGCAGAGGAGATCCATAACTGTACAAAAAGATTTCTGCAACTTTTCCTTTGTTTTATGACGCCTGGAGACAAAATAAAGTCGCTATATTCGCTCCTAAAAACTAAATACATAGTATTGCTACTGACTGTCTTTATTGACTGAAGACATGGACACACACACATGCAGAGTGTCTACATGTTACAAATCGTCACATATAAATTGAAAACGATATGTTCCTCTCCCTGTTTGCCTAGTCCTGTGGTGCGCTCGCTAAAGGAGACGGGAAGAGTGGAGCCCGAGCTGTTTGAGGAGGTCACCATCTATTTCAGCGACATAGTGGGCTTCACCACCCTCTGCCACTACAGCACCCCCATGGAGGTGGTGGACATGCTGAACGAGATCTACAAGAACTTTGACAGCATCCTGGATCACCATGATGTCTATAAGGTAGCTCATTGTAACAGCGCAGGGTGGGAGCCATCCCATTCTAGGGTAAACGTTTCTGCCTGCTGTATCTCCTCGGTTATTTATTAATCCCGAATTTGTGGAGTGATAAGGTCAAGGTTAAATTAGTAAAAAAAAAACCGCCTGATTTATTTTTCTAGCTGTTGTGTTAGTTATTTTTTCCCTTTGCCCTCAGGTTGAGACGATAGGAGACGCCTACATGGTTGCGTCAGGGTTACCCAAGCGAAATGGTGACAGACATGCGGTGGACATCGCCCACATGGCCCTCGACCTCCTGTCGTTTGTTGGGACTTTTGAGTTGCAACACCTGCCAGGGATTCCTCTCTGGATTCGTATTGGAGTGCATTCAGGTACCAGATATTCCTGATTCTTCTACCTAACTACCTACAGAAGCATCAATAAATATCAATGCATTTGAAAACATGATTTAATGTCGTTGCTGTGTGCAGCTTAGTGTCACTTTGTGTCCTAAAGAGGCGTTTAATAAATAGGAATGTTTCTCAAGAGCATCATCTGTTTGTTGGGCTGTGATTGCTGCACCATGCAGTCATGCGGCCTATGGTTACCTAAAAACGTTACCCCAAATATTGTGGTAAACTTTAAGTCCATGTTGCTCATCCCTAATCTACGTCCAGGTCCGTGTGCAGCCGGCGTGGTCGGAAACAAGATGCCTCGCTACTGTCTCTTTGGAGACACGGTGAACACGGCGTCACGCATGGAGTCCACAGGCCTGCGTAAGGCGAAACTCACACGAGAAAACATCCAATAATCCAGAAAAAGACTGTTAGAAAGAAACAGATCTCTACATCTGACAAGCGGTCTCCACTTTCTCTTCCAGCTCTGAGGATTCATGCGAGCCAGTCCACAATCAACATCCTGCGCAGGACAGACTGTCAGTTTGAGTTTGAAAAAAGAGGAGAGACGTACCTAAAGGTGAGATGATTTTTTTTTTTTTACTATCATACATCCACACATGTACCAAACATTGCATGTAAACTTGGTGCTTGTCTGTGTTTTCCTGACTCTCAGGGTAAAGGGAAGGAGATTACCTACTGGCTAACAGGTGTAACAGGAAGAACCTACAACCTGCCCACACCACCGACAGCGTGAGTCAAACCTCTATGTTTACGCTAAACATTCAGATACCTTGCGTACGAGGATCGTGATCCATAATGATCCGTCCGTATTTGTCTCAGGGAGAACTTCCAGAGGCTCCAGCAGGACCTGGCAGACATGATCGTGTCCAGCCTGGAGAAGCACCGAGCCGGAAGAGAGAGCTTCGAAAAGAGGAAGACCTTGTCCACCAGAGTCCGCTGGAGAGACACCAACGGCGGCCTGAGGAAGGACAGCCCACCGGAGTACTTCCACCTGGCCGTCACTGACAATCCCAGCACGTTCCTGTGACGAAGCGCAGAGGAGATTTATGGGAACGACTTTGTTAAGCCCAGTGTTTGGGACTAAACACCCGTTGGGACCGTTCTGTTGAGTCAGTGTGACGGAGCAGAAGCAGCAGATGGGTAAATGGTGACATCATCTGTGTGATATCAGGGCTCTCTGCCCAGGTCACAGTCCTCCAAGGTTGAGAGAGCAGCAGGTTCTCATGACGATTACTGTAAGATCTTCAAGCACAGGGATATATTTCACTCCACAGAATGCATCTGTCAAACTGATTTGTACAAAATTTTGCAGTCTTCATTTTTTCTTCTGAGCCAATACTTTGCACATGATTCATACCATAATTATTATCTAGACTTTAGCTTGAGCTTCGTGTAATCTGAGACTAAAGGCGAGACGAAAGACGAATGGGAAACCGTCTTTGTTCACTTTTAAAGAGTTCTTACTTTTTGTTGTCTGCAGGATTCATCGCAAAGTATGACAAATTATTTACCGTGTAAATAAGCTTTATTTGCTGCAAACGGCAGTGGATCTGCATTCTCTTGCTAATTTAGTAGCTACACTTGCAGAAGTCGAAGTTCCAGACAGACATTTTAACTCATCATCAGCATGAACGCCCTCCGGTTTTTGCAAGCTTCTGGAATAGTTCTGGTTAGATCTTTGACCACCAAACTACATTTAAAATAATTTAGTTTCTTTGGCTCTCTCTCAGTTTTTAAGCAAATTCCACAGATTTTCAATAGAAGTGAAGTCAAAGTCACTCCATATGGTTCATGCTGGTTTTCTTTCTGTTCCAAAACTGGTTTAGATGAACTCTATCCAAAAATTAATGGCGAAATATTCAGCCAGAATTATGTTAGGAGTTTACTGATTATGGAGAGGTGAAGAGTGCCAAATTAAAATAAGCAAATAACTTATGTCATTAACTGTTTTGAAACACAAAATAAATACAAAATTTATTTTTTTAAATATAGAGTTAAGTAAGTGCCTTAATTAAATGTATCAATTTCATTTTAAAAATAGATATATTTAATGTTTCTTTTTCCAAGTTTATGACTGAGGTAAATATTTTCACTGTGCTGGACACGTTCAACACATTTAAATAATTATGCTAAAGTTATTTATTGTAAATTGGCACTTTTTACTCTACATAACTGATGGCTATGAAACCATAGCCATTTGTTGCCAAAGGACATTTATCCAAATATCAGTGGGCATCTATGTACATTTGAACCTATATGTATAGTTTTTGTCAGTGTGTGGTTTTAAGAAAATTCACACACAAAAAAAGAAACGGATGCATCTATTTCTTTTTCAAAATCACTGCAGATGGATCCAGAGCATCTTTGGAGGCATCAGTGAACGCCCAAAACCAAAATGGCCTCCATGAGGAGGACATGTAAATGTCTGACTGGAACTAAATGATGTTATTATAAAAAACACAGAACAACTAAACCACTCACCCTCTGCAATATAGCATAAAGTTAGAAGAATTTTTCAAACAAATTCCTCTTGAATACTACAAAGATGGCCACCGGATGAGCTTTTATTGTGTAGCTGTCGCCAGGTTTATCTTGTGAAACGCCAATTGAACGCACGTCCATTTTCTTCTGTCTTGGCACATGATGCTATCTTGTTTTTAAAACATCTGAAATATTTTTGCGCTGATTTTTATTTTGTGTTTTATTAAATAAAGATTTTCAGTGTGGCACAAAAAAATTTAAGTATTTTGTGTTTTATGTTGTATATTTAAAAAAAACAACAACTTGCATTTTCTGTACAAACTGCTGCACTTTCAAGACATAGACATTTTACAACCTTTGTAGAAATATAGAAAGTGATATATAATTCAGATCATATCCAAAAACACTAACAAAATATGGAGAATAACAATTATTTAACATGAATGACACAAGTTCAGGCTTCGATTAATTGGGGGAAACTAAACGGCATCCTGGGGTTCTTGGGTTTTTGTCCAGGACTGAAAAACAACTTTACATTGATCTATAAAACATTATAAGTAGACAAAGACAGATCCACCTTACACAACTCTACACGGTTTTGGCCGTGACTAACGCGGTGCCTCCCAGCTCAGTGGCAGGAAGTGGGACTCTGTGGTCGGTGGCGCAGAGCTCCCTGCTAACGCCGAACCCATCCTCACATTTCGGGTTCGGCTGGTGCATCGGGCGACAGGAGCCATCCGCGTCTCCCTGAGGGTCCTGACCGTGTCCCTCCGACGGGGGCGCGTGAAACTCGACTGCCGGTTCTGTTTCCTTCAGAACCTCCTGGACCGAATCCTCTGCAACACCTAGATAAAAATAAATGTGGAGTATTAGTACAGTTTTGTCTGTCGCGTAGGTTTCACTTCATGGTTTTCCCCCGTACCACTCAACTTCTTATGAAGTTTGTGCATGTTGTGAGAAAATCCCTCAGCATGACGCTGCCACTCCCAAGTTTCACTATGGGTGACGTATGCTGGCAGCAACTGAAACCGTCCAAAAAGCTAAATTGTTGTCTCATATGACGAGGTACCTGCTACTAAACTTTTTCTGTGTTGTCATGGCAACATACTCCTCCAGAAATACCGCAGCCATCTTGGCTGCTTCTCAGACGAAGGCTGTCCTGGTACGGCCTGTCAAGGCTATGTGGACGGCCATATTATTCTAAGTTTGTAGGTTTTTTTTGTTTTTAACACTTCATTTTCAGATTTTCCACTAACACAAAAATAACAGACAGATACAAGACAACAGTAACGCTACACACCAACCAGTGGTTCGTCATATGAACATTCAAAAAGGACAACAACAAAAACCAGCTGTGATTTATAAAAACAAAATGTACACCGTGAGATCTGATATGAGCCTTATATCATAGAAACAGTAGCATAACGCTACTCTGAATGACAATCTGCTAACATATTCAATGTCCAGGTTCTGCAGTACTTTTCTACTTTTAAACTGTATTAGACAGAGATGTATGAAAACAGGATGAATGAATACAACTGATGCTGGACATCAGTGCTCTCTGTATTCCCTAAAAAGAAGAGGTTTATATAAAAATTGCAAACCAAATATTTCTGAATAAGGGCTGCACAGTGGCTCGATTCCCGGCCCGGGGTCTTTCTGCACAGGGTTTGCATGTTCTCCCTGTGCATGCGTGGGTTCTCTCTGGGTACTCTGGCTTCCTCCCACAGTCCAAAAACATGATTGTCAGGTTAATTGGTCTCTCTAAATTGTCCCTAGGGTGAGTGTGTGTGTGTGGTTGTTTGTCCTGTTTGTCTCTGTGTTGCCCTGCAACTGGTGACCTCTCCAGGGTGACCCCGCCTCTCGCCCGGAACGTAGCTGGAGAGGTACCAGCTCCTCCCGACCCCACTGGGGAGAAGGGTGTAAAGAAAATGGATGGATATTTCTGAATATTTTTTATTTGAGATCAAGACTTTTAACTTTAAATAAATCGCTCTAAACTCTCCCTCGCATCGGCCAATCATCTGAACAATGTCTCGTTTCACAGCAGCTAAACGAGGTAATGCGTTTATCTGCATTCCTGTTTTCCTCGTGTGCAGAGGAACAAATAGAAAACCTATTCAGCGGGAACAAAACGAAACCGTCGCGACTGGAGCCTCCTCTGCCCGCTTTTAAGTTGTTTCCAGATTATTGAATTAAGCCCGCAATCATATTGCCACATTTATAACACGAAGCACAAAACCTTCATGGCGGGTTTGGGCCTCTGAGGGCTGCTGCAGCTGCTGAGCTCTTTAAAACATTTAAATTAAAGAATACATTTCTTTTTTATATAGTTTTCTTTCTATGTTAATGCACAAGTGTTTTGGTTTTTTTTTTGTATTTTTATTTTAGTTATCTTCTGCGAAAGATGCATCCATCCATTTTCTAGAAACAAGAGTAACACTTGCTAAGATTTTGTGTTTTTACAGGGTGTGGAAAACCAGGTTGTCTCTTGTGTAGTTGGGGGCAGGAGGCAGTTTTTATTTGCCCTGCCCCACCAACAGATGCTGAAACCAGAATATGCAGCAGTGACGACCCAAGAGACGCCTGAGGAGGAGAGAATAGAAACGGTGGAGTTTCTGCTGTGATGAGCGTCACGCTTCATCACCTGCCTGCTGCCATCTTGTTTCCTCAAGAAGACTCTCAGGGGCCCCCCGCCCGCCTCACTGAGAAAATCATTTTAAAAACTACGGCGCTCACTAAAATGTCTTGTATAGAATATCTTACTGAAGTAGGAATATGTATATTTCATTAAAAATATTTTCCTATTGACAACTTTGTTGGCAGACGCCATTTCTGAGTAGAACTTAGTTCTACATATTCTCCTTTTTATTATTATTTTTCAGTTCATTATGTAAAAACAACAACTATCTGTTAACAAATGAAATAAGCTGTTGTAACATTTGAGCTCACCGTGGTTTTTGCGGGCTTTGGTCTGCCGTCTAAATATGTCAAACCAAATGGTCAGAGCCAAGATGGCGCCCAGAGTCACCAGAATCACGCAGATCCACAGAGTCTGACCCAGAAGCAACACGTTCGGCGGTCCGGTCAACTTGGCGGGGCTGGCTTTTGTTGTGAGCGGGTTCAGGACGGGCTCTGAGGAGAAAACGGTGAGTTTAACTCTCCCCACCTTAAAGAGGAAGGCAGGTCAACTGAGTCGGGGTCAGGTGTCACTCACCTTTAGGGGGCTGAAGCTTCCGGGTCGGTATCGCCCTCGTCTTGATGCAGGTCCGGAGGAGATGGTCCCACGTCTTCCCCTCAGGGCAGTTCTTCTCGGCCATGGCTGCAGAGAGCTGCTGCTGCTCTCTCCTCCGGTGAAATTGTGTTTGCGACAGTAAAAAAAGTGACATAAAGAGTTTCTAAAAAGAGACTTGCAGAGGGGAGAGGTGATGGGAGGATTAGTGAAATGAATGTAGGAAGCACCGGGTTTCAGTTCCCCCGTTTGGTGGGAAAGAGTGAATCACTTTATGTCCCTGGAGGCCAGAGAGACAGTGTGTTGTTAAATATACACGAACGTTTCCTCTGTGAGTTGGATAGAAGAGTGTGAACTGAGGTCAACGTGTGTTTTATAGTCATATATTTAAGGTTAATTACGGTTAATTGCGTCCCAAAATGACTGCTTTTAATAATAATACTGCCTTCTCGTTCGTGAGAGTCATTGGAATAGTTTACCAAATGAGATTAGAACATATTTTATTTTTTAAGTATTTGCATATTTGGCAAAAAAATATTAAATAAGCAGATTTGAATGTATTATTGATGAAGGCAAATAAATTGTAGATCTGTCACGATGCTGGACGATAAATTATCCCGGATGTTATTGCGATAAACGATGATATTGTTGTTTTCAGGTCATTTTCAAGAAATATAATGGTAATGGTGTAATAGTACTCCAAAAAAAATTAACACATTCTCAAACATCAATAAACTTTAACTTCTAATGGTACTGGGAGACATTTTAAATATCCAAAAATAAATAAACAAAACAACAGAAACAACAAATATAATGAAGTCTCTGTAAACTCATTTTGCTTCAAGAAAAAGGGCTAATTGAGATCAACTTAGGAGACTGAAAACTTTTGTCATCCAGTTTATCGTTGAAAGAGACAGAGAAAAATTAATCATGCAAATTGAAATTGAGCTTGTTATAATTTATTATGCGATTAATTGATTTTTTTGCTTAATGCAACAGGCCTGGTGAGTGTGTGTGGTGTGTGTGTCTCTTTGTTGCCGTGGTAACAGGTACCAAGCCCCCACCCTGGTGACCCAGCAAGGCCAGGAAGGTAAAAACCAAGGATGGATGGATGGTAGACGTTTAGTCAAACATCAGAACAAGGCAACATGGTAAAAATTTTAAGTTTATTAAAAGGCAGGATCCATTAAGATATACATTTTGCAGCAAAACAATCAGGCTAGGAGAAAAACACAAACCTGAGATGTTGCTTCTTTGGCATAGCACAAGACTTACAGTGAATAAATCACGTCAGCAGAAAGAATCAGCACCTATTGCACAGTTTGATTGATTATGAAGATAGTGTTTTGCATGCATCAGGAGATTCAAGTGTTTAAAAAGTAACAGGGCACTTTTATTAAATCAATAAAGTCGCTATCAGTGTTCAAGGCACTAAAGGAAACACATTCCAGGAATCATTCAATTCAACCTGAGTGTAAAAGTGAGAGAGAATCTTATTTTGAAGCTTTTTGGGAAGTTTAACGACCTCTGGTCAAGCAGAGAGACGTTTTGTCAGAAATGAGCAACAGATTAAACCTGGAGCTCTGAGGATTCATCTCACAAAAACTATCAGGGAAGACGGCTTTCTTTGTCTCTCAACACACACGTGAACACACACACACACACACACACACACACACACACACGCAGCTCATGGCTCAAAGAGAAGAGGCTGCATCTTGACAAACGTGAAGTTGTAGTACTGCGGCAGGCCCTGGTGGCTGATGCTGCTGAACTTGTCCCAGGTGAACGGCGGCAGGCCGCCCTGCGTCGTCGGCCCGTTCACCGCCTCCGCCACAAAGTCCCTCGCCATGTTCAAATCCGTCACCTGGACGGGAAGCGAACCGGTGAGCAGGAAATCAAAACAATAAAAAAACTAATCCCGCTCACGGTCGTGTTTTTGGTCTTACCTTAGTGTCATAGCAACCTCCTGGTGAGGGCCTCTCAAATCTCAGGTCGTTACGGCAACAGATGGTTTTGCAGGGGTTGCTCTCAGAGTACACGTCTTTCTTGTAGTCTAAAAAAAATGACATGTTGAGACTTTTGGATGAATTATTGAACCTTTGCAGGAAAATATCACACATTTTGTCCCATTATGCACTACTTTGTGTTGATAAAGTAGTGCATAATCTGTTTTATCCCAATAAAACACATTGACCTTTGTGGCTGTGATGTGATAAATCATGCTAAAGGTTCCAGAGGTCTGAGTACTTTAGTAAGACGTCACAATGCCAGGTTACATCATAACAACCTGGCATTTAAACAGGTGTGTGAATGAGAGTCTCTGATGCCACAAAGCGACATGGAGCAACTCACTGTTGAACCTCATGATGTATTTCAGAGAGTCCAGATCCTTCACATTGGCCTGGTCTCGCCGGAAGATCTTGGCCCTGGGGCAGAGGTCGTAGGAGAAGTCCTCTCCGTACTTTTCCCACATCGTCCCGTATCCGCTCAGGACGTAGATGTTCCGGTGGAAGGGAACGTTGTAGGACGGCCAGTAACCTGCGGGCGGAGAGAGAGGGAATGATGCGCTGAACGGGTCGGCAAGGCGAGTGGCGTCAGAAACAGAAACCGGGCGATGCGGTACCTCTGCGCAGAGCTTGCGTCTGGTCGGAGAACTCCACCAGGCCGGGGATCTGCTCCACCACGGTCAGAGCGCCGTCATCAATGCTGACGCCCAGCTTCACCTTGCTCCTGTCCACCACCATGTACTGGTTGTTGTAGGTGCCTGCAGTGAAAAGTTAACTTAACTTTGCATTCTTAGAAAAACATTTAAGAGGAGTATATAGGATTAGTCTGTACCAGAGTTGTATTTGGAGAACGTTTTGGCCCATTCCTCTCCCGTGTGAGCCAAGCTGTGAGACAGCCTGACCCTCTGCCACGACAGCAGGCTGTTGGGAGTGATTTGGTCAAACAGGGAGGAGTTGAAGACGTTGTTGGTGGTCTGGGTCATCATCAAGCCGCTGCCCAGGAGGTAGAAATCATCCAGAGACACCAGGAAGCCTGGAGAGGCCAAACAAAGGATGGATTTGTCATTCAGAAGAAGACGTGAGGCGGGTGGAGAAGACCGTCCAGGGCGTTTAGTTACCCGGGTAGCTGCTGAAGGACAGTTTCCCGGTGGCTGTGTGCGGCTCGGCGATGTAGAAATCCCAGTGCTTGTAGATGCGCATGGTGGCAGCGTATGTGTACCAGCTGGAATGGGCAAACAGGAGCTCCTCATAGCCTGGAAGCATCTATAGAGGAGGAAGAGGTCAAATTGCAAAGTAAGGTGAAAACATATTTCCAGATTTACTTGTTTCTGTAACTCATACTTAAGTAAAATTATATACTATACTGGCAGACTATAAAAAAATCTGACTGAACATGGATAGTCTTCACAGGATCTTGTAGGGATGAGCATTTATTGTATCGCTTATCACTTACTGTGATAAATTTCTTATCATGATAAGAATTTTGATTTATCGTCACAATAAATTCAAATTAATGATGTTCAAAATAATCCACCAACTGTCCGTTTTGTTAGTTTTACTATTTTCTCCCCTGTTTGTTCAATGGGACTATCAATAAATTTGAAAATATGATTAAATGCAGTTACATGTGTGCAGCTTAGTGATGCAGATCATCCCTCTTTATGTGACCGATGTCCTAAAGAATCGTATTACAAAAGGGGAATGTTTCTCAAGTATTCATGTCTGTAGGGTTATGATTGTTATGTCATGCAAATCATGTTTTGGCAATAAGGAGGTGATCTTTGTTTTTGCAAAAATAACTTGACAAAAAATGATTTTGGCCATTATTTCAGGAAGGTGACAATCAGGTATACTGTGCAGCTGTTGGTAAAATATGACACTGGTAGAAATGAACAGCTGATATACCTGATCTGACCGATTGGTGAATCTCAGTCAGAAATATGTATGTCAGTACTTCCTATTTCAGCATGACTGTATGTCAGCTGGCACATGGCTGATGAGATATTTTAAGGAAGTGTGACATTCTGCTGCACTTTTTTTCTCCTGAATCAGGTGAGCTGTCTGACCTTGATGAGTGCTGAGCAGTGACCCATCCCTGGAAGCTTGAAGTCTCTGAGCAGAGTGTTGGAGCCGGGCACCAAGGCCGGGATCAGGTCCAGCAGGTCCCCCACCGCGTTTAGGAACTGGATGTCAAACAGCGTCAGCGGCTGTGGGAAGAACGGCAGATTAGCAGCTGGTCAGGGAACGAACACAAACAGAACGCTAATCACAAGCTAAACGTTCCTCTGCTGACTGAGGAACGTTTAGACTGAGATGTACGACTGAGTATTAGAAGAATAAAATAAATAAAATTAAGAGAATAAAGTCGTAATATAAGAATAACAAAACAATACTACAAAATAAAGTCGAAATAATACAAGCACACAATTGTAATAATATGAGAAAAAAGTCCCAATTTAAGTATATATATACGTATATATATATATATATGTATATATATGTATATATATATATACGTGTAGGGAAAGAGTGT